>WBMZ01003296.1:0-83118 GCA_013400975.1 Atrichornis clamosus
CCACCACACCATTGAATCTGCCAGTTGATTACTGGAGGGATCAGGAGAACAGAGCCAGATGCTGGGCTGACCACGGCTTCTAGGGTTTAACTGAGGGAGCAGTTTGCACATGTCAGTGCATGAGGCAACAGGAGGTGAGAGGATCTCACCTCAAGTGAAGTTACAGCATAGACTGACTGTCCAGGATCAATCTATGGGAGAATCCATAGTGTGTGTGTGTGCATGTAGGTCTGCACCAGCAGCTGGAGTGGGGCTGCAGGCCTTGGGACTCCTATGTCTAGCTCCTACAACTGGGAAGAATGGGATCCAGGTGCCAGTTCCAGTGCAGACTGAGTGTCTAGGCCAATAAATGGAGGGATCTATATCATATATATGTGCATATTTCCACTACTTGGTTTTAATCTTGAGAGAGGGGAGAGGGGAACTGGAGGACGTCACTGGTGCTGCTCATGTTTGCCCAAGTGCTGTGTTTTCTGTCTGTGTTGAATGGTGTGTCTGAACATCTGGTTATTCATATTGTACACATGTGTTTGTGACCATTTTGGGACCACCTGCTCAACCTTTTTACTGGCTGGAGACCTGAGCTGGGTGGAATTGCAGCTGCTGAATCTCTGCTATGCTTCTGGATCAGGCACTCCTAACAGAGAACTTATTTTCCTGCTTCTTATGCAAATCATTTGACACTGTCCTGCACAGCATCCTTGTCTCTAAACTGGAGAGACGTAGATTTGGTGGATGGACCACTCGGTGAATAAGGAATTGTCTAGATAGTCACACTCAGGGGATTACGGCCAGTGGCTCAAAGTCCAAGTGATGGGTGGCATTCCTCAGGTGTTGGTACTGAGACCGGTGCTTTTTAGCATCTGTATCCGTGACATTGACAGTGGGTTTGAGCTCACCCTCAATAAGTTTGTCATTGACACCAAGCTCTGTGGTTCTGTTAGCTTGCTGGAGGAAGGAGTGCATCCAGAGGGGACCTTGACAGGATTGAGAGGTGGATGCGTGGGAACATCATGAAGTTCAAAAAGGCCAAGTGTGGGGTTCTGCACCAGGGTTGGGTCAATATCACGGACAAGTACAATCTGGCAGGAGAATGCATTGAGACTAGCCCTGGGGAGAAAGACTCAGGAGTGTTTGTGGCTGCAAAACTCAATATAAATTGGTGGTGCATATTTCCAGCCAGAAAGCCAAACACATTCTGAGCCGCATTGAAAAAGGCATGACCAGCAGGTGAAGGGAAGTGGCTCTGCACCTCTGCTCTGCTCTCGTGAGACCCCACCTGAAGTACTGTGTCCACCTCTGGTGCCCGCAACACAAGAAAGGTGTGGACCTGTTAGAATGAGTCCAGAGGAGGGCCACAAAGTTGATAAAAGGGCTGAAGCATCTCTCCTACAAAAACAGACTGAGAGAGTTGGGACAGTTCAGTCTGGAGAAGAGAAGGCTCTGATGAGAAATTATAGCAGTTTTCCTGTACATAAAAGGGGCTTACAAGAAATCTGAAGAGAGACTTTTCACAAGGACATGTAGGACAAGGAGAATGGCCTTAAGCTGAAGGAGAGCAGGTTTAGATTGGATATTAGGAAGAAATTCTTTAAGGGTGGTGAGGTATTAGAACAGGTTGCCCAGAGAACCTGTGGACTCCTCATTCCTGGAGGTGTTCAAGACCAGGCTGGATGAGGTTCTGAGTAATCTGGTCTAGTGGAAGGTTACCTGGCCACAGTAGGGGGATCAGAACTAGATGATCTTTAAGGTCCCTTCCAACACAAACCAATCCATGATTTTATGATTCTATGCTTTTCTCTTTTGCTCTTCATGGCAGTGATACCAGTGAGATTTTCACATCCAAAATGCACATGATTGATGTTGCTATTAGCTCAAATTTTCTAGCATGATTAATTACCTTAGTTACCCAGTATATGGCATTCTAAAGAAACACCATTTTAGGAAGAGCATAGTACCTGCCATATAAAACTCCTAACCCTTGAAGCACTCTTTAGTTGGGCAGATGAACGTTGTGATATACAAAATTATTAATTGTGTTTAAAAATATGCACTGATATTTCTACAGTGCAATAAGATGGCATAACAGTCTGTGAAAGTGAAAAATGGTCTCTGCCTTGAGGAGTTTATAGTTTACACTTAGATCTGACAACATAAGTGATTGTAAACATGGGAGTTACAATAATAGGAAAGTTGCATTTGCTATGTTCTTCCTTTCTTGTTTACTCTTGTGTCTGTCTTAGGGAACAGTTTGCAATTACTTAATTGATGTAAACGGAAAGTTGCTCTGTGGTGAAGCAGTCACCTGGAGGAAGTATGTGGAAATGAGGGGATATAATAGAAACAGGGAGAAACAAGGACAAGGGAAGGTAAAGAGTATAAAATAACTCTATGGATAGAAACAGGCATGAAGAACAAGCCGAAAAGGAAGGAGAATAAAAACTAGGTAAGGAAACACAGAAGACCTGCTACAGAACTTCTACAGAAATACATTGCCTCTAGGGCAATGGTCTCCAAACATTTTTGATTGTACACCCCAATCAATAAAAAGTTTTGAGCACACACTGCCAATATATTCTATATTTATTTATTTATAAAGTACATACATTTACTACTGTGATATTTTATATGCCCTTTATAAAACAAGCAAACCTCTTGGAAATTTCAAAAAAATTAAAAAAAAGATGAGCTAAAGATGAATCATTTCTTTATTTTTTGTTTATTAATGATACTAAACCCATTTTCTTCCCAGTCCCCGATGGACTGTGCACTTCTGGGGTTCAGGCATCCCAATTTGGAGACTGCTGCCTGGACTACTCTTAACAGGATGAATTATATGACAGTAACAGACATTTCTGGACTCAGTAGTGCTTTGCTCAAACAGATGTTTTCTCTTCTGGAAGTACACTTCAGTGTCAACAGCTGAACAGAGAAAGACAGTAGAAGAGGGAAATTGATCTATATGATGAGAAATGCTAATTCAGTGGATCTGATCTCCTGGAAGAACTTCCTCATGGATTTTAACTTGAGTCTACAACTAAAAGCCAGGGACCTGAGATTAAAAAGGCATTCAAAAGTAGTGAGTAAAGTGGGAGAAGCTGTTTTGTTAAACCCAGGCTTGAGTTAAATGTTGGCAATAATATAGATGGCTAGATTTCTAACATGAACTACCTTTTCTTCTTAGTAATTCATGACTCTTTTGTAACTTCCTGTGACTTATGGTCAAGATGAATCTATACCTGTGGAAAGATTTGTATATATTTTGAAATGTAAGTTTATTAGTCAGAAAAATGCAACAACTGTACCTAGTTCAGAGACATTCCTAGTTCTTTATCAGTGCATAATCAGTCTATGATGATAGGGAAATTTATTTGCATAAATATTTCTGTGTCCTGGATATATGTTAAGAAAGTTTAAACAATCTAGACACACATGTGAAAAAATGCAATGAGAAAGATATTAAAATGTAAAAAAGATCTTTAAAGTCTCACCATATACATTACCTTCCAAATGAAATCTGTCATATGTTGTCTGTATGGACAAAAATGTTAGTCAAAGCACAATACCATTGTCAGCTAAAACTAAAAATCAGGTATGGACAATTTGCTTCTTTTGAATTAAAAAGTAAGTTTTGATTCCACATACAATTCAGCATGTTGTGAGAAATACTGTCTGTACTTTATAGGACAACACCCAAATCGTGATAGATCAAAGAGGGAGTGTAGTCTTTTACATAGCATCTAGAAGATGAACTTTTCTTTTTTTTTTTTAATGCAAATTATATCCTGTTTGACCCTCTGTTCCTGTAAAAAAGAAAAAGTCAAATGAAACTCACTGGAAAAAAATGTTATGTCAAGAGTAGATCTGCCAATTCGTGTACAGGCTGATGAGAATGCACCAAAAATCAAATTTAAATTACACTCAGATTATTTTGAAAAACCAAATTATTTGTATCAAACTTATAGTTTAAAACATAACATTACCATGTAACAATGAATGGCTTGGAAACAGTTATGCTGGAAAAACTAACAGTGAAGACTATGATTCAAGCTTATAAAAAGCTTTCTCTTGATTTCATTCACTGACATAGGAATAATATCTGGAATTTAATAGCTGAACTGCTACTAAAAACCAGAAATTAAGCCAGGAGTAAAATTGTAGTCCCGTTACAATAATAACCAAATTAAGCCAGGAGTAAAATTGTAGTCCCGTTACAATAATAACCAGATACAACATCCCACAGATCTCAATAAACACACGATCAATCTCACATGCTTTTCTAATACTGTTCTTATAAGTATATATGTAAGTATATATATACATACTGGTTTTATACATATATAACTTATATTAGTTCACAGCCATACAATCTGGAATAGATGTGGGTTTGCTACTTTGTCCATACTTACTCTAACAAACCCTATGTGACACTAGGAAAACATATTTAGTTGTAATTTTTATTACTTACTAAAAATCGGGCAGTGTATGACTTTTTTTATATGTGTGTGTATATTGATATGTCTTCTGGAGTTATCTTAAAAACCTGTTGTCAAAAGAAAAGCATAAATATTTAATCTCATAATATTTAGGAGCAATGTCTTATACTACTGTAACTCCTTGTTAACGGATTTTTACAAATTAATCTATTGTGCAACAGGATATGAACATTTCCTGCTTTCCTCTTTCATTAATGACAGATAATTACTGTAGGAAATATCATACAATAATCATGCTAATCAGCAAGATGGAATTGGTACAGTAGACTACAAAATTTGCTATCCTTTATGATGCTAATATGTAATAAAAATCCCTAGGTCTCTCAATGAAAAAGAACAATAATATCTCTCCCACAGGTGTTTTTTTTGTTTTTCTAATAAGAACAGAAGAGCAGCAGTACAGGCACAGTCAGTTCCTCTAGCCCTTGCATGTGATTCAGAAAAAGTACAAGTAGAAGATACTGATATAGCAATATTTCTGTGGTAAATCTTCCAAACTCTCAGCAATGAGCTGCACAAGGAATCATGGGATAGAATCATAGAATTATTACAGTTGGAAAAAACTTCCAAGGTGATCGAGTCCAACCTTTGGCCAACCACCAACATATCAACTAGATCAGAGCACTAAGTGCCACGTCCAGTCATTTCTTAAACACCTCCAGGGACTGTGACTCCATCACCTCCCTGGGCAGCTCATTTCAACGCTTGACAACCCTGTCAGTGCGAAATTCTTCCTGATGTTGAGCCTGGGTC
Organism: Atrichornis clamosus; assembly: GCA_013400975.1. Taxonomy (NCBI): domain Eukaryota; kingdom Metazoa; phylum Chordata; class Aves; order Passeriformes; family Menuridae; genus Atrichornis; species Atrichornis clamosus. Next base: position 5,250 of record WBMZ01003296.1, read on the forward strand.
TCCCGTGGTGTGGGTTGAGGCCATGTCCTCTTGTCCTATTGTTAGTTGTCAGAGAGAAGAGGCCGACCCATGCCTTGCTGCAGCCTCCTCTCTGGCAGTTGTCCAGAGAGATAAGGTCCCTGGAGAGCCTCCTCTTGTCCAAGCTAAACACTCCCAGCTCCCTCAGCCACTCTTCATGTGTCTAAATCTCTAGATCCTTCATCAGCTTCGTGGCCCTCCTCTGGACATGCTGCATATAAGCCAGTCATATTTCTTGTTTAAGAGCTCTTGATGAACTTTTTGAGTTTTTTCTGTGACTTTTGTTTTTAATTCTAAGAAGAATTTAGGAATTTATTGGAATTGCTAAAGTATCTCAGTGATGAACAGAAAAAAGGATTTATTTTAAAAAATTTGGGGGGGAAAAGTCACAGGAGTAGAGGAAAAGGTCAAGTAGCTATTGACAATCAAATAGGATCTCTTTGTGAAACAAGGTTAGTGAAAGGCTTGTGATGGGTTTCTGGCACTGAAGCCAGCTGGCAGAACACTGTGCATAATTTATTATCATGTAGCACTAAACTCTTTTGTCATTCAAAACAAACTGCATGAAATTACCTACGAGGAATGGATTCTGGTCTATATAAATACATGATTCAAATCTATATATTGTTTGGGAGAGTGTTTTTACTCAAGCCAAACTCACACTAAGGGCCATATTAGAAATTTAATAATATACAAACAGCTTCAAGGCTGATTAAGCTCTGTGCCCAAAAGTCTTGTCTGGCAGTATTGAATTATCTATGAAAGGTGAAACCTGTGTGTTTCTGGTGATATTTTAAATTCTGCAGGGCTGCATCAGACTAGAATTAAATGATCTTTTCAATAAGTCAGTTGCTATTCTAAAAAACTTGAGGGGAGAGTCTCAAATTATAGGAGGAAATTTCTTTATCTGAAGAGGAGCTTTGCTCTCTCTATTAGAAGTCAGTTGTGCCTATTAAGGAGATGACAAAATACAACTGAGCCTTAAGGAAAAAGTAATTGCCCAGTAGAATACATCGAATGGCATAGGAGAAAATTGATTAGCCATTCAAACATGGTGACATCCATTCTCATCAGTATCTTCAGAGTTTTCACAGAGTTTTGTTACCAGTGGTACTGAAAGAAGTTTCTCCAACCTTGTGAAAGAGACAGGTCAATCTTTCTCTCTTGTCCAAAGGAAATAATTAACTACAGTAATCATCCTGATTGCTTAGGTTAGCTAGTCTTCTCCATTTGTTCTTCTGTAAAAGATAAGAATTTAGATCCTGACTTCTGCTGAACACTAATGTTCCCAACTCAGCATTAATGAAATATTTAGGAAACAATGCAATCAGGACACATTCATTCTTCTAAAATAGGCAATGAGGCTTTCCAACAGATGAGCTTAGTGGAAACTTCCTGATTAATTGGGTCATATAGATTAAAAACTGAATCTTTACTTTTGTCTTCAGACTGCAGCCCAATCCAAAATAACATAAGTGAAATAATATTAATTAACTAGCTTCTGGAATTTTGTAAAGTTATAGGGGTTTTTTTGTTTGTTTGGTTTGGGTTTTTTTTATTTTTCTAACCGGCAGTTAGAATGACTAAGTTGTTATATTCAAGATTTCCAGGTCACTGCAGCTGATAATTATGTTTCTTTACAGTACAACACTGCTAACTTTGATACCTAGTAGATGGTATATGAAGAACAGAAAACCCTACCCCTGATTTCCCGGGCAGTTCAGTGAATTCTGTGTTCACAGACCACTGTGCCTGGATGCATCTCAATGCTACACCTTGTAAGATCAAGCCTGTTCCTGAAGTCAGTGAAGCTCCAAGTCACTATATGGATTTTCTGAAGTGAATCCCCTTGAATGGTTGATATATAATATTGTGTATAACTTTGAATGTACAGTTGCAAATAACCTTGTACTGAAAATAAATTTCAGTGGCTTGTTAACTGATTACAGTTCATCAAATCCTAATACATTTAAAGTGATACAAGAACGAGAAATTAGCGGAAGGTTTCTAGCATATTCTGCTTTGTTAAGGAATGTTGATAGGCAAAAAAATAATGTGTAACATTTTGAATCAGTAACTCTTGTTGTTCACTGGCTGCTTCTAGTCCCTATAGGACTTCTTTTTTTTTCCTTAAAAGTATCCTAATTGATAAACATTAACCTCCTTCAATATTAAAACCCTATCTTGATGTAAGACTAAATGTATTCTTTAAGCAGTAGTATCTATCAACTTTTGCAGTCAGTTTAATCGTCATACATTTCATAACCAGTCTAACTTTTCGTGACTGTCATCTGTAGTACTTGCAACTGACTGTAAGAGAATTGCGAGTAGTGTTGTGCTTTTGTTTGCACTTACATTGCACTTACAGTCTTGTAAATTGTGTTAAGGTTAGGCCATAGCCTAAGATCAGGCTGACCAAAAAGAGGGTGAGAAGCTACTGGGCATGACAGGACGTGCTGGATAAACATGAGAAATAACATCACAACAAGGCCGTTTAGTTGCTGGTGCTACTCAAGATGACCTAGCCAGGTTCTCCTCTTTGAATAACCATTGTTGGGTCATGGCCTCGGGGAAGCAGAAGAATGCCCTACTAAGGAGGCAATAAAGGATGCAGGATCCTAAGTTGCAAAGAGATTGTTCGTTTCTGGTCTCTTTGCTGCATTTAACTTATGTAAAATTAGCAGAATGGGAGAATCTGCCCCAGGAAGAGACTCTAGTTCTAGACACATCTCTAGGACCACATCTGTCAGAGTTAGATTCCACTTAACACTTTTGCTTTATTTTACTGTTATCTTCAACCACCTTGTTACTTTCAAAAGTCTTTTCACTGTTAAAATGCAGGATGTATCATGCAGTTCATAAACTCATGTTGTAGCAGCAATTATAGCTAAAGAGATAACACCTAAGGTTTTTGACCTTATTTAGGTTTATTTTATTGACCAATACATTAATATTTCATGATGACCCTACTTAGTGATTACATAAGGAAGATTATACCTAACACTTCAATTCTCTAGACCATTTGTAAGGCACTATTTCAACATGTTTGTCATGCTATAGAAAAGTTAATCTATTGAGTCTTGTCTTACAGTCTTTTTGTAATAACTTTCTGTAAGAGACCAGTAATTCATACTGTGTGGAGACTTGTTTTCTGTGTTCAAGGAAATAATTAAAATATTATAATTACATTTTGACTTTCTGGTTGTTTCTGGAAAATTATAGATTCCTCTTTTATATTTACAGGCTCACAGAAAAGACATTATGTCTGTATCTGAAAGTCATCTACCTACTGTCTAATACATGTTATCACTACTTTATGAGGGCTATGTCCTGCAAAATACTAAATACTTTGTCTCTGATCCTGAAGAGCACTTACACGCATGAAACATCACATTGAAATCAAAGAGATGTCTCAAACATATGTTTAAGTGGCCAACCTACAAAATGTGTAGAACTAAAACTTACGAATATATCATCAGTACTGGAGGTGAATTTAAGCCAAATAGTTCAGATTCAGAACAAAACACTATTTTACATTTTAAAATATTACTTGACTTTGATAAAAACAATATGAAGCCCTTGAGGACTGCATTCATTCCTTCAAAGCTTGATCTACTGAAATAATAAAATCAAACCAGAAAGCTTGAGTACTAAGACAAACATCCTCAAGATCTATAGTATGTACATCGAAGAGTTTGGACTAAACTTGTTTTTAATTACTTTACATAAGAACTTGAGCATGTAGCAGAGTGTTCTCCTATGGTCTCAGAGAGACTCAGGCAGTTAACACTTTGTACCATTTGTCTGGAGTAATTTTATCTCTTTTGGTGATCTCAATATCTCTGCCTAAGCTTGATATACTTTATTCAATACAAGACTTTTTTTCTCCCTTGACAGCTTTAGCATGATTGCTTTCAAAGCAAAATAATTTTTTCCCCTGTTTCCGGCAGTTAACTTAAAAATAATTTACTTTATTCTTCACAGACTCTTTACAGAGCTTTCCATCTGCAGGCATTAACTCAGATAGGAACACCAGCTTCAGTGGATTTACTCATGTGAGGAACTAACTACCATTCTGAGGACATAGATACCTTCTTCAAAATTTGCCTGTATCTAAATGAATATAACTGTTGTCACAGCAAAAGAAATATTTTTCTTACCCAAGTATAAATCAGCTGTTCTATGTTTGTTAGCCTTGAATCTCAAGGGACTAGAAGTCAGATGGCAAGTTCTGTGCAAAAAGATACATAAGACTGAGAATATGTTGATAGAGTCTTGGTTGCTGTGCAAGATTTTGCAGTTCACCTCTTTATCAGCATTATATTTATGTTATTAATTGTTTCTATAATGTAATGAATCATTTATATATTTATATAATAGTTCATTCCATTAAAGATGAAAGATGAGTGCTATGTGAGATGAATGATGTTGGTACATGACATCTCCCAAATTCATCCAGTTAATCTTCTAAAGTAGTTTATAAAATTATGTCTGGCATTCTCAGTTCTTTCTTAAGGAAAAAGATATAATGCTTAAGTTTTTAACAAACAAAGTCTGCCTCTGCTTATTCAAACATGGAGTTTTATGTAGTTTCATATATAATCCTTTCTACCTGGCCTAAAGGCTGGCAACCATCCTTCATGTGTTTGTATGAACTTGGAGTAGATATAAAATTTATTTCTCTCAATCTATTTGCATGTTCAGACATGCAGATTCATAAACTCTGCACTCAAGGGTCAGTGCATACAAAGGTAGTGCTGGCCAAAGTTTACACATCAGTAGACAGCCAGGTGAAGCACCTGAAAAACTAAGACTGGAAACTTTTTTTCCAGGTCTTGGAAAGTGATAGCAGTGTGTAAGAAGGAGGTATAAGGAAAACTGAGGCGCAGTTACAAATGCACCAAGAAAAACTTGTTTGACCATTGGTATCACAAATTGTTTATGAATAAAAAAACTTTTACTGCTGATAAGAATTATGGAAAATATAATTTTCCTTTATAATGTTACTTTATTATTAGGCCCTCTCCAGCTTTTTCCTGCAGAGAAATGCAATAAAAAGGATGAAGGGGCTAGAGAGACTGATTTATTAAAGAATATCAAAAGACTTATGCATAGCTTAGATAAATAATGATTAAGGGAATGACACTAACACTATAAAATGCTGCTTAGCAAGCAATCCTGTAATGGCAGAGAGTGGTGCTAGATGTATTATTACTTATTGTGTTGCAGCTGTGCTTACTGGGCCCTGCTATGTTAGCTGTTACACGAGCACCCAGTAGGAAACAGTGCCTGGATATCTCACACTGGGAACAAGGAGGGTGAGGAAATACCTTGCACCAGGCTCACACAGCATGGGAGTAACTAAACTAGCAGTAGAAGCCCAGAGTTTTATTCAAGACAGCTCAGTTTAGCAGTTTCACTGGTAATTTCTCTGAAACACACTTCTGCTTCTTATTCAATGGCTATAATAAGAGTATTATTTCAGAGATGTTGTCTGATTCTCATTGTGTTGGGTTTAGTCCAGTTATAACTGTAAAGAAACTTGTACAAAAGGTAAAACTAACCATGCAACTGTCAGGATAAAGACAGTATTAGATGAGAAACATGATGATTTATCCATTCTAATAATCTCCACACGTAGCAAAATACAACTAGTGGAGATCCAGGTATGTGTTGTTACAGGTTTTCATGGCAAAGTATTTTAGATGTGAAAGTGATTTTATTTGCAGGCTGACAGCCCTTTCCACGGTGAGATCAAACTCTGCTTTTTCTCCTTCTCAGATTCTTGCATACAACGAAATGTAAGCTTTTTTGAACAGCACATCTTCCAATTGCTCTGATTCATATTAAATTGAACTTGATGTGCTTATCACAGAACTTCCCATTGAAGCCAGTCCCATCTGAACTTCATGCTGGCTCACTGCCATGGTGAAACTTGACTTCCAACACAGTCAAAAAACCTCTCTTCCAGCCCCTGTGATAGTCAGGAGCCATTGACTGCAGAGGAAACGTCAAGTCTGGAGCATGGTCAAGTTGGCCACAAAGCCAACATGAACTCACTGTGCAAAATGGGGGAGTAGCCCGTGGTATCCAATGCTGCAGGCACCGCCCACTTCCACTCACAATGCCTCAGGTGTCCCAGAAGGTCAGAACTAAAAATGAACAATTCGACAGTCACATATATTCCTGTGGGTTAATAGGTGACATGGGAACAAACACATTATCTGAAACAACACTTTTCATGCATGTTATCTCTTTGCAGACCAATCCAGCACAGGAAGGCTTAGAGTTTAAGCTTTTTATCCTTGCAATTAGGCTTTATTGTCCCTGAAGATCTATGTCATAACCTCTCCTAAAGAAGTAATGGATGGCTTGCCTGCTGCTAATCTGAAAATAATGCTTTTATAGTGCAGAAAATTCAGAAGTAATTTCTGTTCAGAGCAGAAAGAATACTTTAATTTCTCTGCAAGACAGATGTTTAGAGAGCCTTAGAGTAAACATCAGTACCATCTGGATGACATGTCACCCTACCCAGATGGAAAATTGCTACTTAATACTGACTATGGGCACAGTTGTGCAAAAATACTGTAAAATTTCAGATTAAACAATGTTGGAAAATCCATTTAAATTATCTGTAACTACTTCATAATTTTTTGGAGTCTGTAGAAAAAAGAAAACTTCCAAGGAAATTAGCAGAGCTAATTAGAACAGAACCGGACTCTACATTCAGAAGTTATCCATTAATGAGGAACATTTTCCTTCAACTAAGAGATTTTTTAATGTGCTAAGTGAAAATAGTGCTGAAGAAAGCTGCAGCTTGTATTGTTTTTCTTTTGGCAGGTGCCTGTATTGCTGCCTCTCATTTTTTCTAAAAAAAATGAGAACAATATTGCATAAGAATTATATGTAGATAAGAAAATCTATTATTTCCTGGAAGGTTGTATTTTGAGATTAGCTCAGATCTACATTTAAGACTGTACCAAGAGAACTGTGTATGTTACTTAACAGGTGCTTTGGAGGAGAGAACATATATATTCCTCTATCTACTGTTTTTTCTTTGCTCAGTTAAATCTCTAACCTATCATGGAAATAAATAGAAACCATTTAAAAGAGTTTAGAAACTGTGTTCAAGGGCCTACACAGGAAGAATAAATATTTTGTTTCTGACCCTGTTGACACTGCTAACACCTACAGTGGATACTAAAGTATTTTTTCAGCCCTCCCCAAAAGAAACACCCAGAGAAACAGAGTTTCTGGGAACCTCAGTCCAGACTCGCTCTGATTCATTTCTTGGGAATAAAAGAGGACACCCTCATAGTGGCAGTGAGTGAAATGAAGCTCTTGCAAGGCTGTGGATGGAAGTCCCCAGGTGCTCCTTGGCTTTGCTGTTCACAGCAGGGTCTCATTCCCAGGGATGGAAACACACATTGTGCAAAGATGTTGGTTGTGCAGCGGGGTTCCAGGGTGCAGCTCAGGACAGCAGCTCCTCCCTCCCTTTTCCCCGTGTCCTGCAGTCCAGCAGGCAGCACAGCTTATTCCTGCTCCCCATTCTGCTTCCCCCATCCTTCTCACACTGTCTGCTGCTCCTTCTGCCACCCTCCTCCAGAGCTGGAAGTTATTCCAAATACATCTAATGCAGCCCGATCTATAACCCTGGCAACTCTCTTTTTTTTTTTTTTCTTTACAGAAGAGTACCCCTAAATAATTCTTCCTTTACTCTAAAAGGAGAACAGTGCTGAAAAAAGCACCACTAGACACTCATCTATACTTTGGCAAGTCTATCACTTCTGGAGAATGAAATATCCACTGACAACCCAGACTGTCCTGCTGGCTGGTTTTGAGCTACTGGCAGAAGTCTTGCTCGCAGTGTCTGTGCTCACCAGCAAGATGACATTAACTTCTTCTGCAAGCCCCACTGAAATGCTAGAATATAAAATAACAGAAAGAGAATTCACATTGGCTTTTCTTTTAGGTAAACATGAGGGTGTATATTAAAATAAAACCAGTTGATTTAAGGAGCTTTGTTGATAAACAATAGTTATATTGTAAAAGGAAGGACTAATATAATCAGAATGTATTAGAAAATTTAAGTGGGTCCAAGTTGAAAGCTGACTAGTAGGACAAAATGAATGTTATTTTTCCCTTCTAACTTGTGCTGCAGATTTGTTGAATTTAAAAGCATTTCAGCTGGAATAATAACAGTTATGCAATATTTCCTAACTGCTCCCATGGTAAACTCAGATCCTGACTGAAAAGCTGTGCCATATTCTCTCTTTATTTTGCTTATTCTCATGTAGATTATGCAGGATAAATTTCCTTTTGCTATTTCTATATAGTCAAGCTGCCGTCAGGTGTCTGTATGTGGTTGGTTATTGATTTGCTCCGTGATTGGTGAAAGAGCTGGTAAATAATTTGCTACACTGTTTTTTCCAAGAGTTACAGTATTTCAACATCCACCTATGGGTACTCCTATTGCTCATAATGATGACTGAATTACAATTTTGTCCACTGTTCCTGTAATACATATCAATCTGAATCATAAGTTGCTTTCATTAGAATTACTGCCTTTAAGTCAATGACTCACCATAGCTGAAACAACAGCTAAAATTCTGTCTCCTTTCATTCACACTTCAGAACATCATGGCACTGATCGTGTTTGTGAAAAATGTCCTGAATTCAATGTGGAAGTGTCTGGATTGAAGGTGAATCAAATCACATGTAGGCTCAAATGCATCAGTGTGTTGTAGCCCTTACTCCACAGTGTCCGTCGTCCCTCTGCAACACATCCTTCTCCTCCCCCTCCTTTTCCTCCTTGCCACAGCTTAAAGCAGGTGATCTACCTGAGTCCAGCACTGTTATATCCTTTTTGCTGTACAAGTGGGCTTGTGATCGGATTAAAATGCTTTAAACTGCTCTGAACACAGATGTAGGCATGTTAAATTGAGTGACTGATCCATGCTGCTTCTTGTGTGGTTAACTGGCTTAACTCCAGGGAACATAAACTCCACCTGTCCTCTAAGAGACTTCCTGCCCTGAAGAGCAAATTCTCTTAAACACTATTTATTTCCTGGTAGATAGACACTTCCATCTGCCAGGTGTATTTTAATTTTCCCAGCTTTACTGAACATCATGATCTAAGTCATGTAATCAACGTGGCCTAAATTTTCTAGCATGAAGCTAGAACATACTCAGAATTACGTTTGAGATTTGGACTGATGTTTAAATCATACATGGGATTTTGAATTATGTTACTAAAGTACTCTTGACTTTTCTGTTGATCTCTTATTTTCTCTGAATGTAATATTTACCTTACTATTGTTTTCCATTCCAAGATGCTTGTTCAGCACTATGATTATTTCTTGTGCAACTATTATCAGATAATACTTGGAACTTCAAGTAGATAAGAAAACTCTAAAGGCTTCCCTGAGCAGCTTAAAGCCCAACACAAGAGGACTAGAAACAAGAACTTTTAAATTCAGACCAAAGACACCATAGTAGACTTTTCATGACAAGGGGAAGATTTAAATGTTAGGGGTTCCTTTATAAATTGAATTCATTAATTGATTTCATTTAGCCAGACATAATAAACTTCCCCACTAATACCTTCATAAACATAAACCATTTATAAAATAGCTGGTGATCATTCTTGTTCAATATTTGCGTAAGGTTTAGAACTAAAAGTTTGGATACAGGTATCTGTTCACAAAAGATGTCAACCTTTACTACTATGTGAATCTATACCCTATTTTCCTAGAAAACTGAAATGAGAAGTCTCTTAGGGAAAATATATGACATGAGTGGACAGGTTTTACTTGAAGATGTTGCTCAATTCTTTAGTATGGAAATATTCATGTGATGTTTTTCAGTAAATGTTTCCATGTATTAGTGATTCAAATCAATCCAAACTACAGCTTAGTGTCTAAGTCACTGACCTTAGAGACAGAAATCAAAAGCTTACATGCACAAAAATTGGAGAGGAAAAAGGTTTATCTTTTAGGACAATATTTTCTGGAAACACAAATCTTTGAGGACATGATGTTTGACTCAGCTGGCTGAGCCCTCATCCATGAGCTGACGAGTACAGCCCTGTGCACTTAGAATTGCAGAATCACTGTCAGTCATTCCTTCAGAGCAGGGAAAAAGCGTGCAATCTATTTCTTGAAATTGTCTCTATCTTTTGTTGAACTTCATACAAAAGAATTTACCAAATTATTTTACACTTATCACTCCCACTATAAGATTTTGTAGCCTTCCAGTCTTACCTCTCAGGCATGTAAACAGAGTTTTAGTGTCATTATAAAGCTGTAACTATCCGTCCTTCTCCATGATTTATAATTTGACTTTGAATTTAATATAAAAAAAATTTAAAATCTACTTTCAAAATGCTCTTCGGAATCAATTCTTATATTTCTGGGAAAAAGTAATAACTACAAGAGAAATGGAGAAATTATTGTATATGGTTTTAAAACTTTTAGTTCTTGGTTTCATAAAGGCAAACAGAGAGGAAAACACTATGTGTAGTAGAGTCCAGTGGGAGCAGGGAGGTGGAATCAGGGCTGCTCAGACTTGAGGGAAGAGGTTAATTTTCAAGAAAAATGAAATTCATTCTTCATATAACATTTGTGTCTCATGAGCCAGGTTCTGTCCTGGATTCAAACTCATAATAAACCTCCATGTACAATATATATTCAGACTTCTGAATTTCATTTGCTCCATGTAAAAACTAGAAATCAGTTTCCCAAACTTCCTTTAAAGGGTTACAAATATATTGGTTACCTGAATTCACTTTTGAATATGAGATACAAGATCTGAACTACAAAATCTTACACAGGACTCTTACAAGGGCTATTACAAGAAGATAACACCTACTGAGCTGGCAGGGAGGCTACCAGGACCAGTTGTGTTCTTTAAATGGCTTTGAGATTCCAATGACAAATGGAAAGTGTATATAATTTGTTTTGAAAGAACATGAAAGGACTTAGCATCTGGTTATTTCTATTGGAGATGCTACATATGTAAACAATATATTTAACTTCCTTAAATCATATGAGGGAAATACCTGGGATGGGAAGAAAACAAATCCATTCCAGGTTGTTAATATTTTTCAAATATAGCTCATATTTCTTTTCAGTGAACATGCAATTCTAGAGACGGTTGATTGGAATGTATAAAGTATTTGAAACATTCTTCCTACTGAAGAACTTTATATAAATACAGATTTTCTTTTACTTTCTTAAATAAGTTTAAAATTCTGGATTATATAATAAAGTGGTATATTATTACACCCAGAAATATGTGAAATTAAAGAATATTTGATTTTTTTATGATTTCCAAACTTAATGAACCTGGAAGTTCAATATTTTTAAATTATATTGCTTCACTTTTACATTGTGTTAGAAGAAATTTTAGACTAAAAGTGAGGTTATATTTTGTACTGTAAAAGCAGATGCATCTCAAACTGCTGAAAGTTCTGACATGCTGAATTCCAACAAGGTTCCAGGAAGAATTGATTTGGTTGATATAGGGTTCAAATTTCTTGGTTTGATATTACTTTGGAAATTCTTCTTCACTGGAGGAAGGAGTTAGGTCTGAAACAAAGGCACTTTTTCATTACAGCTCTTCTAGAGTATTTGAAAGAATAAAATCTTAAAAATTATTCACCAGGAAAGTAAAAATTTAAATAGTCCTAGATAATTAAATGAATTAAGTTTGAATGGAAGATTTTGCTTGTTTACTTCTTTTCAAATTATTTTAAATTTAAGATTAACTTGTTTACTGCCCTTCAAATGTTGTCATTATAGAAAATAAGTCATGGACATCTGAGTTAGTAATGTAAAAAAGTAGCAGAATATTATAAATAAATAATATTCAGATTTTCTTTTTTTTTTTTAATTAAAAAACCCCCCTGTTGGAAATCCAGAAACTTGTTGTAGGTTGCCCTAAGTAAAAAACCACTCTAAACTCATATTTTGCTGAATGCCAGTTACAACACTTTCAAATACAAGTGATGCAAGTGTTTAATCCCTGTGTTCCACTATCAGAGTATCCAGAAGTCATTTCCTTTTGTAATCAAAAGGATTTCTGGGTTTTAATATAGATGAATGAACAGGTTCAGAAATGTGCATAAGCCCTGTTGGGGCAGCAAAAGTTTTGCAGCACTGAATTTTATCCTCTGTTATTAAATTAACTTCACTTTGGAGCTTAAAGAGAAAGGGCCATTTGCCGGAAAAAATAAATAATGTGCATGCCAATGTTACCACCTGACCTGGAAAATATCTCCATGTTCTGCAGAGGTCTGTCATTTTTAATTTGAAGCCATAAGGAAATATAATTAGACTGGATTTGTCATTAATAATAGAATATTTGAAATGACAAAATTAGGCCACCTTCAAGTGGCTATAATACATCATGCTTAATTTGAAAATTGTTTCTCTCCACGAAAATCTAGAGAGACACAGAGTCTTAAGAGTGAGGTAAGACTTTAATTTGAGTTAAACTGATTCCAATTGTTCAGGAAATGGTTGGACGCTGAGAAAGCCCCATCTGTATTAATGCTTTTATAAACTAAACTTACATAATATATTTTGCATTTCTGTAGCACCTTCATTCCGTCTTTAACACCAGCATCCAGAACTGCCACTGAAAGTAGGATTGCAATGGATACTCAAGAACTGATGGACCAGTGTTCTCTAAACAGGTTACATTGAAAGGAAGGAAGTCATAAATTGGGGAAAAGACACTTAGGAGGGTGTGATTTCCTCAATGGTTTACAACTCCATTTCACATGAGTGACCCATCCTGGTCTAGTTCCTACTGTGGCCTTTTGCTTTCTTCCTGGACTTCCTGCTGCTCGAAAAGATCAGTGTGTGAAATTCCTCTGCAGAGCAGAAAGTTTTCCCAAAGTGTTCTGCAAGAGTGGAGTCACTGCTACTGGCAAAAAATGGTGCAGCAGGTTTTTGTTAGACCCTCTGTGTGTGGTCAATGTTATTGATTAATGAATCAAATGGGACAGAACCTACTGTGCTGAGCAAAAATAACTGAAATACATGAAATTTTGTAACACCTGCATTCAGGGCAGAAACTAATAGTCATTCACAGGTCTAAAAGTCTGAACACCAAGTTGTGTAGCTGACATGCCGCTGGGCATAATTGGAGTTCTGCAACTACCCATGGCAATTATGCACAGTATTTGCATATTTAGTTCTTCTCTTGCAAATGAACAGTTCCCTGTTCTGCTTATTACCTCCAAGTACTGCAAAACTTCTCTTGCTGTTATGTATTCTTTTCTTGTCAGCCTCACCATTCAATATTGACGAAGGTGAGCCAACCACAATGTCCGCCAAAACTTGCATTTTTTGTTGAATATTTTTGCTTAGTACCAGTTACAATCCTGTCCTCTCTGAAACACATTCTTTTCTGATATTCTCCATCCATGACAATTTAAAATGCTTGCTGGAACTGCAGTTTTTTATGTGAGATTACATTTTTATGTTTAACAGTTATGATTTAATAGCAACTGTCATACACATGTGTTGGTTTTCATTATCTAACAAGGACAAGCTTCATATCTGTCACCTGTAAAATGAAAGTATTTTCCTCCTCATCTGAAACAAAATTCAGAAAGGAATTTTCAAATTGGATTTCAGCCTCCTTACTCATCCATACTGAGGAAAGACCATATCTAAAAGGAAAAACACAGAGATAATTCTGTTGTAATTTCTGTGAAATGTTTGAGTTTGGATTGAAGCCTAAAATTCCTTCCCCCACTGCTGCAATTTAGCCCTTAGTCCACGTTCAATTTCCTCTTTAACAGACTTCTCTAAAAGGGTAATATTTAGGATAAAGTTTTGTAAAATTCTACTAAAATATTCCTGTTATTAATTTATAAAGATGTTGGAGATAACAGTAAGATTTTTAAGAGTTCATAAGTAACTTTTTTTCCTAAGGAAATGAGGCTTATCTGTGTGTATATGCATGGAACCTGCTGCTAGGTTTTAGAGTCTCTGTCCAAACGCAATCATAATAAATGGAAGAGTGCAAAACTTTGTTTCTATAAAACATAAAATAAAATCTTGGATAAAGCAGAAAAACTGTATTATGGAGAGGTTATAGTGTGAGACCCTCACATTTCGTAGAGTGAATCTGACCCAGGAGCTCACACTCAATACACAAATCAATAGGAAACTGAGCTTGGTTGCCTCTGCTTCTCACATCATATTTGTGATATATCACTGTGCAATAATCATTTTGAGACAAGCATTTTTTACTTTTGTGTTCATTGGTAATGATGGCATTCACTTCAGTCAAGGAGTCCACAAACCACGTCATAGCCTTTCCTTTGTCTACAAAAATCTGAAGGGGCTCATACATAGCTTCTTCCACCCTGCTTTAAAGTTAGGGTGTTCTTTTTTCCCATTCTTATCTCATTCTCATAATTACAATTTCTGCAAACAAAACAAATTAAAAAGGAAAAAAAAAAGAGATCACCATATGTTATGAAGCAAAACCTGGAAAATGACATTGAACAAAGGACAGGACTTATGGTTTTAATCTACAAAGAAAAACAGTTAAAACCATGAGGTTCATAAGATACACGAATGACCAGCTTCTTATAATTTTGCATAACTCTAATGAAGGGTCCTCTTTGACTACATGATCTCTTTCCATAACTTTATGAAAAGATAGGATTATTTTTGTAATTATTTGTAAGCTTCCCAATGTTTTCTATATTTCACATGTCTGACTTTTTAATATGGTTTTCCCTCTCTCCACCAATAGACTAGGAACTTAATTCAAATGCTTTGCAAACATTTTCCATTGCTGTTTTGTAGATAAGAAACTACACCTAGCATATAGCCCACACAGTTTTGACGTATCTCCCCATACTGTAACCAGTGACTGCTATTGATGCAGTCACAATAAAGTTTCTCAAGAGGGGAAAGACAGTCTAAGGATTAGAGTAGGTAATTTCCAAAATCTGATGTTGACTCTCTGCTGTACCACAAATATATTATGTGATACTGAGGCCTTACTAAAAGTAAGATTTAATAACATTTAGAAAACTAAGCTTTCATTAGAGCAATCTGCATGACCCAATAATTCTGTTTGGTCCAACAAATTTCCCACGAGGTTGAAGTGTTGCATTGGAAAATTTTGCACAGAAATAGGAACTTCATGAAAACAAAAATCTATCAAAGAGAAATAAAAGTTCTGAACCTTTATTTTCTGAAGTCCTGAGAAGTAACAGTTTTCAAATTACTGTCTTATAAGAGTGAGTTCTTTAAAAGAAGACTTTATGGTACCTGACATTTTGACACATATAACAATAGGCATTCTAATCATTTAACATCTTTGTTCTTTTTGCAGGCAGATACACCTCCAGCATCAAGTAATTTTCCAATAAATATTTCCAATATGAGCATCTTAATTGTACTATTTTTCATATACTAGTCGTGCATTTGAATAATATTCTATATAGTTGGCCAACAATTACATACCAGATCCGAGAAAAAAAGAAACTGGAAACCACAGGGGATATAGTCAGTATTAAAAAAAGAGAAGAAAAAAATTCAACAAATTAACTAAAGTAAATCTTACCACATAATTCACTGCAAATTATGCAGCCCTTTCAGATACTGTTGCTTGTGGTTCCTTTGAAAATTTGTCTGTTTGGTCTTTGTGGGAGCAAGTGCTGTCTACTTTTCTGAGGGAAAATAAAAAATGGACTTAAAGGGTAAATTTTGATCACAGTTCAGACACAGCTCTAACAGGAATTTAAATTTATTAATAAATGGTCAAATATTTCAGGCCTGCTTCAGTGCTAAAAATTAAATTTTGGTTATTCTCAGGCAGAGATTGTAACCTCAATATTTCAAAGTTCCATCTGCTTCTTCTTTCTCATGGAGGCTCTGTATTCAGTAAACTGGAACATTCAAGTTGCTCATAAGATACAGAGGGTAGTATATGCAAACCCATTCTCATCTTAAATGAATGACTTGGAGATCAAAGCTACATTGGATAACAGTAAGGTGGCCTTTCATTTACTTCCAAGCATAGAGTATACTGAAAAATTGACATAACTTATTGTAGTCTATAGCAGGGTTAGAGGCTTTGGAACAAAAGATCCTTTGGAGAACATCTGCCATGAGAAATAAATAGGAAGAATTGTCCAATTCAAGTTGTTGAATTTTATATAAAGAGGGGAAAAATAATTTAAAAAAAATTTTTAAAAGAGAGAGAAGAAAATTTTAAGCAGCTTCAAAACACTGAGCAAAGCTCTTTCAGCCACATCATCTGGAGAGCGCATCAGTACTAGTACTTAGACAGGTAGAAAAGATCTAAAGCAAATGTCACTACTAGCTAGAATCTTTGAGGTTTCAGACAGGAAAACTGTTATATCTTTAAGGTTGGTACTTATGTTTTTAAACACTAAATCTTGGTAATTTTTGGACAACACTATAACGTAATGCAAAACAAGACTTTCAACTAAACATTTCTGTTATAAATAACATGATTTGTTGCTTTTTCTTTCAAAATTTGTTTTTATGTTTCTGGAGTAATTTTCTTAAAGAGAAAAATTAATTTACTGCTCCCCTAGAACACTTTGTTTAGGCAGCTTGCTCTTTAACACCTGTTCTTAGATTATTTAGAAGGAAAAATAGTTGTCTAAATTGACTTAAGGAATTCATTTAAGGATCCCTTAACACTATTATGTCAATGTATTATTATGATATTTCTATCATAGGGAGAATGGGAACTTCAGAAAATGTTTAGTAAAGAAGCCCTCTCAGTCTGAGGGGCAGAAAGAACTCCTCTGTGTATTTAGACTCCTTCACAGAAAGGGGTTTAAATGCAGTAAATCCTTTCTTAGCCTCAGATTTCAGCAACAGTTTAACAAGGAAACTATATAGAGATATAATTGAATCACTTTGTGCCACACGTTCTAATGATGACAAGTCAGGTATATTTTAAAAAATGAATTATTTATTAAAGACAAATGAACAGCCAAAAGATAACAGCTGAAAGATCTTAATCAGAATTACTTATTACACAGTATAAAACTGAAAGAACTACTAGCAGATTATAGCATAACATAAAACAGTGCACTATATCAAGGTACCTATATTAAAGTTAGCAAAAGAAATAACATTGATTAGGAGTCGAATGTAATTTACCACCAAAACAAATACAATATACACAGATTCCTTCACTTAACCCCTGGGGAATAACCATGAAGCAGTGTCCCTACTCACGGGAGAAGTTCCACACATTTCCAGGAAAATGTATAGAAGATTTCTACTTTGTGAAAGTTTGCTGTGGCTTTTGGAGTGGTAAAGTGAATGTCTGTCAGCTGGAAATCCAGCTGATCTTGTCAAATCTCACTTGAACAGTAAGATGTTTATTGGCAGTTGGGAGATGCCAGACCAGTGTTAACCTCATGGCACCAAAATAACTCACCACAAGACAGCTTGCCCTCTTTGAGTTATCTGAACGGTTAACAAACCATAGAGAAGCTTTTGTGGGGGGTAAGATGCCCTGGTACAATAGGTGTGGGAATCTTATAATCATATTCAATAGAGAAAAAAAGTATATTAGGATTAAGTATTAGTTAAATACTCTGAGAGAGCATAAACACAAAGCCAGAGTGATCATTGACATAAGAATGAAGTCATGACCTTCACTGAATTTTCTTGCAATTTATATCAGTGTAAGAAGATAAAGCAAAACCAAGTCCAGAGTATTTTAGGTTTTAGAACTTGGAGTTTGTATAATATAAATGTGTGAAGTTTGAAGGTTTCAATATCTTTTTATTTTCTAACATTCAAAATTAAAGAAGTAAAAAAATTCGATATGAAAAAAGTTGATAAAATTTCTAGTTTTATCGGTCAAGTCCCACATTCTCATTCTTTCTTGACACAGGAACGGTTTCTGGTATGCAGTGGGAATTATCCCCCATTCAAAGAATAAACCTGTTTTACAGTGTACAGATTGTCTCTTAGGAAATTGTACTTATCCACTGCATAACTAGATCGAGTATCCTGCATATGCCTTGTTTGCTGACATCTCTGCATTACTTTTGAAAGTATGTTTTGAAATGTTGTTTTGCGCTATATTATCTTTGTTAATGAAACAGTTAATTAAGAAAAATCTTTCCGAATCCCAACCTGTCACCTGAGTGTTAGAGAATAAATGATCAGAACTTTTTACTGCGTTCTGATCTTGCTTGTGCTGTGCCAATACACAGCCCTGCTTTCCCTCATATGATACTTAATACAGTCAGTCCTGCACACTCCAGGCTCCTGCATAGGTATTTTTAATCCCTCTTGATGTCTGCAGTAATTTATTGTATTGTATCATAAAATGCTTGAAAAACAGAAATTTTAATCAAGTGAGCATATATATATAAATAAATATATAATTATTTTAAAGAACCACAGTTATTTTGAGGTATTAATACAGTTAAGTTGAAGCTTTCTTTTGTCTCTTGATCTTATGTATATAAAAAAATTGTAAGGCTTGTGGGTCCTAGCATAAATCAAATATAAATAATAAAAGCTCTGCCTCCCGGCTACACAGGTTGAGATTAAGAAGACCCTTCCATGAATGCATAGGCTTTATGAAACTGAAACTTCTAACTAGCTCTCCGGCCATTGCTGTACCATTCATCTCGTGCAGAGTCAGCAGATCTGGAAGAAATATTTCTGCTCAATACCTAACAGATGGTACTACTTAAGACAAGGCTGACTCAGCACTGGGGCTGCAAATGTTTCAAAACAGATTGAAAGATTTTGTTAGCTTTGACTTTTCTCAGATCACCACACATTCTGACAAAAACATGAGGGAGAATAATTTCTGTTTCCTGTGGACATTACATCCTTGAAAGAGATTTGTTGCTCTCCTTGCAAAGATTGCCATTCTCTCTCTCACACCATGATGCTTGCCCAACAATACTCTACAAATGAAAATGAAGATTTCTTGTGCCAGAGTCAATTATTTATGTCAAGCAGATAATCAATCCTGATAGTTATTCATGCCAACCCATGTATAGCAGAGCCACAGAACTGGACTGACACATTTTCATGCTCTGCACCCATGAAAGAAATAGACCACACCTAAGAGAACCCCAGTCAATAAAGAACAGAAAAAAGAATGGGAATTAAAGAAGGGTTACACTTCCAAAACTTCACAAGAATCCTCATATTTCACTGGATATAATCTGAAATTTCAGTCACGACCTCTTCTCTGCAGCTGACTTGCAGACAAGCCAAATTACCTCTTTTTCATTCTCTACCCTGTGTGCTTTTTGAGGGAAGATTCTGTGGTTCTGAGATTGTGCCTCACAGTGAATTGGAGACTTACTCTGTGTCAGAGATTCTCATATGTTTTTCTAATAAAAATTAATATTAACAAATGATGAAATTGATGACTGACAAATATTCTTTACATTATCTTGTATTATAATTTTTTGTTTTAGCAGCTGGCTTCATAAAGTGCAAGATATACATTCATTATAGTGCTGGCTCACTGTCAGGACCATTTTTCTTCAT
Source organism: Atrichornis clamosus (assembly GCA_013400975.1). Lineage (NCBI taxonomy): Eukaryota > Metazoa > Chordata > Aves > Passeriformes > Menuridae > Atrichornis > Atrichornis clamosus. Next base: position 24,815 of record WBMZ01003296.1, read on the forward strand.
TCCTACTTCCTTGCAATGTGGAACATGTCTTATAGAAATCCCATGGTACCAATCTCTTCTGTACTTGCAGGCAGATAATACAAGCATGACTTTCTGTCACATTAACACACTGGTTAAGTTTTCAGTTTATTAGAATGGAGCACAAATAATTCTGGCCTTGGGGACAATGTTATGAAACTCATTGATGTACTTTTTCCTATGTTCTCCCTTGCTTCTATTTGTTTATCTACTATCTGTTTCAGGTGAATTTTTGGTTACATCATCCCAGCTTCTTATGTCATATTTATATGGCACAACAAGCACCTTGCTCAAACTCTTATTCCCCTAACTTCACTGTCAAAAAGACATTGATTTCAAGACGGGTCCTAAATAACTGAAAAGTGAAGAAATCAGTATATTATCTTTCTATGTCTAAGAACAACCTTACAATGCAGAAGAAACCACATCAAAAGCAAATCACACAGACAGAACAGTCCCTTACAAAAATGGAAAGCTGTGTTCACATGGCTAAGACTGACTCAAACAACTTAAGGGTGTTCATTGTTCTAACGGCTAGTAATAGGTGCACCTAGGTACTCCTCATGTTATTTCATGAGTCCCCATCTACCCTGTAAAAACTTAATGTTTTATGAATTTTGTCAAATGAGGAAGACAATCTTGGAATCTCCCATGTTTGCTATCAGATAAAATTACTTAACCTTCATAGCTGTAAAGTTATGCACTTATTTCTCAAGTCCTTACTATATAATGCAATAACATTCCATACAAAGGAATGTTTTTGTTTAGGTTTCAGTTCCTTGGACAACTTTTAATCTGTAAGATTTCAGAAAATGCCCATTCCCAGTAAATTAATTTGACGTAGACTAAAAGTCAATTATGTAAACTTAAACACTTGTTTGAAGCAAGTAGAATTGTTCGCTACTGAACTACTTATTATCCACTATGTGGATTAATTTATCTCTTCTGCTGCTGTTGTAAAATTTTTCAAAGATATAAAGTGCAATTCATATCTCAACATGTATCTATCTCTTCATCAGAGTTTAGAGACAGTGAAAAGCTCAGTGATGACAATTTCATTTTAGACATTCTTTTAAATGCATTCCTAGAGAGGACCCAGGATGAAAGTCAAAACAGAATTTTAATTTTCAGTGGACATGTTTCAAAGACCTTCTAATAAAAAAATAAAAAAATATCTTTCTTCAAGCAATGCTGAAATTTTAATATAATAATATTTAGCATCATGTATCAGTACACAATAACATAAAATACTGTATTTTTCATAACTGTTACATCCATGTAACAGTTGTACTTGGTTTATTTTTTTAATATCTAAGTACTACTTATAAAACAGGGGCAAAACCTGGAGAATGTGAATCTGTGTTAAAGACAATGTGTCTGTGAATAGTTACAGGGACTCTTGCGCATTGCCCCCACAATCTCTCTTTCTAGAAGAGGCTGAAGCCAAATAATTGGCTTGTGTATAGAAACTGGCATCAAATGCCTGTTTAGTAGTGTCCTGGTTCTGGCCAGGCCAAGGCTAATTTTTGCAGTAGACAGGAGGAGCATGGCTAGGACCCGGAGGTTCTTCTCTACCACCTCAGGTCACATGCAGGGGCAGGGGAGGAAGCGGATTCCTTCTGGCGCGCAGCATGAGGTCAGCGGTGGTGGTAGCGTCGTGTTCTGTGTCGTGGGCACCCACATGTGAACCATTCACCTCTCTTGTACACTGTTATTGATATTGTTGCTGTATCTGCTCATTTTCTTACGTAATTGCTGTTTCCAGTAAATTGCTCTTTTCTGTACTCCTGATCTTTACCTTCTGTGTCTCCAATTCTCCTCTCCAGCCCGCTGTAGGGGATGGAGGGGAGGAGAGGGGGTAGGGACTGGTTGGCACATGGAGTCTTTCAGTGGGACCACTAAATTGGGGAATACCATTCCTAAACATGTGGAATGAATCATGGCTGTGATTTTCAAAAGGAGGCCAGAGAAGTTTTGGGGACAATATGAACAGACTAACAATTTTGAGAGTTTGTTTTATACCGTATGATACTAGAAAAAAGTGTGGTATTAGGTTCCAAGGAAAAATTCATATGTAATCAACAAGTCTTTTCTAAAAACCTTGACCTGAAAATTTAAGTCGTAGTCTGATAAGCAGCTTGGCCTTCTTTGACTCTTCTTTTGTTAGCTCATACTGGTTCTTGTCTAGCAGTGCACAGTTGCAAGCACATTCTACTTTTAGTAGATGAATAAATGAGAAAAATTATAGCAATATAAAAGAAAAAGTTGATGAAGATGGGCTTAGATGAGGCTTCAGAGGGCAAAATTCCAAGAATAGCAAACGGGTACAATTCCTAGTGGTGCAATCAGATGTTATGGAAGAACTGACCTAATGTTTCATTGTTGCTAAGGTGGAGAAATCTACTGTCATCACTCCCATTCCTGCTCTTCCTTTTATGATTTTGGTTACATGTTCTTGACCTGCCCTTTATTTGACTGCATAAGCCTAAACATTTGAGTCATTTGTCAGAAGTTTTTTTGGTTTAGGTTTGACTTTGCTGAGTTACTGAGGTGAATTGATCCAGGCAGGTCAGACAAAATCTAGATGTAGCCCAAAGGAAAGATGTGCACCACTCAGCTGGAAGGGAGGCTATGGGAATGCAGATTGAAGGAGGGACGCCTGGGAAGGGAAGGAAGGGAGTGGGAGGGACTCTTTCGATGTGAGTGGGGCAGTAGAAAGATGCAATAGCGTGGTGACACAATAGCCATCCTTCTAGACAAAAATTAAGTCAATGAAATGTTAGTATCTTAACTTTCTATCTAGTTTACTATACTACTTGAAAAGAGATGTTGAATAAATATGTATACAGCAGATTATAGACATGTCTAAAAAGTGAAGAAAATATTAAACTAAAATAACAATATATCAAAAGTGTTAGGGGAAAGGATTCTTGTAGTTTTAATTCTCTTTTTAAAATTTTAAAATAAATGTTTTTTTAAAAAGAAGAAAAAAATTGTTAGAAAATATCAAAGATTTTTTCTACAGATTTGCAATGTGGCCTGAGACAAAGCCTTTAGAGCCTGATTCCAGAGTGTAAAAGCAACATGTAAAAGTATATAAAGATAAATAAAATACATTTTAATTTAAAAAATGTAATCTGCATTTCACAATATGGTTCAATCAATAATAACTTACACTTCATCAATTTTCTCTACTGGTTATATTGGCTATATTCACCAGCAGTGACCTATCATTACCTTTTATACAAAGGTGTGTATGTTGAGCTGTTTTCCAGCAGATGTACTTCTGACTTACATGAGGAACACTAAATAAGGCTGGACCAAGTATCAAGGCCTGAAGAATTTTTCCATTTACTCAGAATCTCATTATTCTATAACTTTCTACTGAAAACTACTTAAGATAGTCCTCCATCTACTTATCTTATACTTTACATATTGAGAATTAACAGTAAGACAAAGATCTATACAAAATTAAGCTGTATTTTATCTAGATTCTTAAGTTTAGGAATTAAACATATTTGAAAAGTATGAAAATAGGAAATAGTTCTGATTTGGTTTTTTGTGGGTTTTTGTTTTTTTGTTTTTTTGACAAGTTCTGATTTTACTAAGCCAACTAGTTAGTACTTAAAATAATTTTGATTCTTAATTAAATCTCTACGCTGTTATATCAGTTTTCCTGCCTCCTGCTCCCTGGCAATGTTTATGCTGATAACCCAACTGGACTATAGCTGCCACACTTCCCTTCTTTGCCCTTTATATTGCTGGCTAAACAGAAGTTCTTCTAGTTTTGTAAAATTCCCTTGAAATACCCTGGTTTCTAAAAATTCAAAGCATCAGCAGGTCAGATTCATCCAGTTCTTCCAGGACTCTTTGGTTCATATTATTCAGACAATCAGATTAAACATGTATATCTACAGCAGAAGTTTTTTTCCATCCTCTGGGGTTTGTAATAGCCTGAAAAAGCATTTCATTGTCCTAATCTGATACACATATAGAATTCTGCTTCTTCCTAATTAGAAAACATTAACACTTCTTGAACATTAATTCCTTTTCTTCACTGTTGCTTACATCTTGACATCTGTGGCTGGTTATGAGCTTTTATACCAAGATGATTTTATTTTCACCCCTAGCATTCTTTATTGCCTTTATAGCTCTGTCCTTTTCCCTCAGTACTGTGTTCAGGTGCACATTCTTTGCAGGAGTATGTATAGAAGTTATCTAACAATGGACCATCAAGCCAAGAGTGTATTAATTACTGTAACTGCTAAGAAAGACATTGCTATCACACTGTAGGTTCATGTTATTTAATTTAGTTTTACTTATAGTGACTGGAGAGGTTTCAGAAACTAGTAAAATCATCTAGAAATATTTAATAGTCAATGTTTAGATCAGACATTTATGTTATACAAATACCAGAATGCATGCCTAAGTGTCTTGTCAGTAACACTACTAAGATCTGTTTCCAAGTTTCACTTTGAATTCACAACCTAATTCACAGCTCAGACCTCATTTCCAAAAAAAACTCTTCTAATTGAAATAGTTAAAGTAGTTTAATTTCAGAGATATGCAGATTTTTTTAGTGTTTAAGTTTGTTCACTTAAAAACATTGGTTGTTTATCAACATTTCAAATCTTAAGCAAAATGGCAAAGCATCTAGCCAAGGAATGCAGAGCTTCTTTGCTCCTGTAAATCATTGTCTGACCTTTCTGTTTAAGACTGACTCTGTCTTCTTATCTCCTGTAACTGAACTCAAATACTACCAAGTTTTCAATGGCATGACTCCAAGATTTTGGCCACACCTCTCTTAATTCCTCAAGAGATAGCCTTCTATTCATTACAGTTCTAAGGAGATCATTAAAGATCTATGACAAATGGGAAGGGCACCCACTTGATGTCAGGGCTAAGGGAAGACCACCTAGAACTGAGGGACAGGAAGCCAGAAGCTGAGGGTATTAACTGGACAATGTACCCCTGGGGCTGAGCAGGGGAGAAACCAGGGGTAGGAAACAGGGCAAGAGGCTGGACCAGGGCCGGGGGCTAACTGGGGGTGCCACCATGCTCACAAGGTGACAGAGCTAATGACAGGGCTGAAGACAAGCTGCAAGATATATGAGGGGCTCATCCAAAATACATATGTGATGTTCATCTGGGGGCAGGGCTGCAGACAAATAATCCTACAGCTCAGCTCAGACAGGTATTGAGGGAAATGGCCTTAGAGCTCTGGGTCTGAGGGTTTGGGTAGGGGTTCCAGAAGAGGCTGGCTAAGGTTGCTGGGGGATATCAGTGCCCTCAGGGTCCTGAGACTAGGAAAGGAGAAGAGGAAAAATATGTAAAAAGGTGATACAGTGGACTTTCTTAAAGATGATGATGATGGTGATGATGAAGGCAGTAACAAACAGCCAATGCGAATAGTTATTTTTTTATATAGTTATCAGCATTGTCCCAGACCCAGTCTGAAGGAAATGAAGCTTTCTACTGAAACTCGTGTTTCCTGTCCACTGATCCTAGCAAAAATTGCAAGAACCTTTCAGCACCAGGGTGCATGAAACGATAACACTTAGGATTTGAATAAAACTCACAGTTGTGTAAGATAAAAATGCAGACTTATTTAGGAGTTAATTACTTTATCAGCCCTTTCCTGAAAGGAGAGCACTGATACCAGCCATCTCAGCTGCCTCCAAATACCTAATTCTAAGGATTCTGTTGTTTGATTTAATTTACATGTGAAAAGAGAGGTTTCTATTACCTGCCATTTTACAATTGTTTATTTCATTATTTCAGTCTGAAACAATCAAATTATACCAGTACTACTCATGTACTGCCAGATCACGTTTCTCCCAAAATTGCTTGTTTCAGTCCACAGTTGATAAAGAGGTTCAAAGTCACCACAGATTATGCCAAATTTCCTCTCGTTATGAGAAAACATACTTACCTATCAAAGCTTTCATTGCTAACAGCAGATTCCAAATCTGTTGTGGCCTTTACACAATCAAACCAAAGGACTAATGAATCCCCTGGCCCCAGATTGGTACTGCTTTGCAACCTCCACACAATGAGACGTAAGATACAGTCTGTCACTGCTCAGCCACACCTGTGAGGGGAAGTCTCCATTACCCTGTGAGCCCAGCAAGGTCTTGGACCTGGAATTTTGGGACCTGTGAAATGGTAGGTGGGTTGGGTGGGAAGATATTGTGGAAGAGGAGGCTGATAGGCACTGACGTCTGTATGTCATCTTACAGAATAACCTTTGTAACTTTAGGAATGTAACTGATAGATTACATTATTAATATGTTCCAAAATAAAATTAAGCTTTATTTAAATGGCATGTCTGAAATTTTCACTAAGTTGGTTTTTTTTTTTAATTTACTCTTAATTTAGAATCTCTGTCCTGAACAATTACTTACTTCTGTGTTATTGTCATTTGCAGAAAGGCTTGTAGACCTTATAACTTATGGGCTTTTCAGATATATCAGATATTTTAGTAAAAGGTATAAAACCTCTAAACAAGCTTCCTCCATTTTATTATTTGACAGTCAGAGCTACAATACTAATATTGCATGTATTATTCATATTTTTAATTTAATTTTTAAAAAATAAATGCAGCAGGTGTTAACAAGAGAACTTTCCAGAGAAAATGCATTGAATCTGCTCAATGCAAGTTAGAATCTAGGGTTTGTGGATCTGTCTTTCCAAGTCTACATACAATATAATCAGATCACTGGCAAGATTAACATGGGAAAAGATAAAATTCTTAAGTCAACTGTCACAGAGTGTGATTGCATTCCATATAACACATACCAAGTTCAAGACAGCTATGAAAACCAATGTTTATGTTCCAACTGTATGAGAAAGTTGGTTTTGGACATGGTAGCAAAGTGCATGAAATCCCTCATTATTTAACTAGATTAAGCACTAAGCAAAACATTTACTGTCTGAGTGAAATAGCAAGTTCTAGAAAACTTGTGAAGGATTTCAACTTCAGCAGGCACAGTGGCCTCAGCATGAGTAAAGACGTGCTGCATAAACTTGATTTATATGGACTTTTTAGTAAGTAATCCAAAACTTTTTTTAAAAACCTCATAGCCTTTTCCACAAATGCATTCCTGTTCCTTAAAGGAAAGGCCTCCTGACAATTTTATCACTTTCTTCCTATGGACAAGCAGAAGGCACAGCTTTCATAAAAACTTGTTTTAAGAATATAAACACTGGAGCCTGGAACAAGCAGTAACATTTTACCACGTGAATGTGTGAGATAATTCAAAGTCCACACACTTAGTGAAAATTGAGTGTATCTTATGTTGCTTCAATAAATTATAAAGCAGCTCTAACTAAATAAATATAACAGGCTGCTATAAGAAAAATACACATAGTTAATTTATAATTTTTATTTGTCCTGGTTTTGTTTTTGTTTTAATTGCTTTAGGTGTTTCTATTTGTTTGGATTTTGTTTGTTTTGGTTTTTCTTAGTTGGTTGGGCTTTTTTTTTTTTTCCTTTGGGGCTCTGTGCTTTTGTGTGTCTGAATATGACTTGATTTCACATGCATTTGTGGTTGTATATGGATATAAGTTAAGTTGGTAGCCAGAAAACACTTCCCTTGTCCCTTCCACATAAGTTGAAAAAGTCAAGTGGGGTATTTAATTTAAGGATGCAGAAATATGCAGACTACAACGTGTGGGCTTTCCTCTTTTTCTGTTGTTGAATGTTGTTGTTGAATTTCTTCAGTAGATTTAATGGAAGGACTTTTTTTACAAAATATTAATGTATGAAAATTAGTAATCAGAGAGAGGTCTACAGGATGTGGTTAAAATTTATATCTCAGCCACAAATGTCATACCATTGATCTTTCTAATACCTTTATTTCACTAGTTCTTCAGACATGAAAAAATGCCTTAGTAAGTTCACAACAACTGAAACAAAGAAAGTTTCTTCCCCAATTCTTTCATCTTTGCAAAGTTCATAGCCCTTTAGAACAAATCTCATAAAATCACAAAGAAAATAATTTTATTTCTTTCTTTTAGGGCCACCTGTTATATTTTCTTTCCTGTTCAAGTCCTGATACTGGGCCATATTTAACTTATCACAGCATGAAATTTCTTTTAAACTTCCTTTGACTCATGACTGCAAAATAATTATGTTTTGCAACTATGTTCTGATTAGATGTATCCTACCACACCATTAATATTTTTGGATGAAAGAGGAATAGAATTTTGTTTAATTAAATGCTGTGGATTATAAGAAATGGGATAGAAATTCTGCAGGCTCGTTTATGACGGTTTTATTCATTTTTAGCTCTTCTTGAATTTAACAGTAATAGCTAAAGTACAAGGCTGGAACAGGGCCAGAAGTGATAGGATTTGGTAGAATGTGAGTCCAAGTTGCTCTTCATGGTATCCTCACAGCTGCTCATTTTGAACAAGTGTGTGGTTAATATATTTTCACCCATGTGTTTTGTGAAAACTGCTCATATTTCTGTCTAGCAACTAGAAAGTCTATCTAGGGTGCAACTGATACACACATTTAGGAAAGGTAATTTTTTTCATACAACAAGATACTAAAATCTAAATTAAATGCTCAAGTGAAGTATCCTTTTTACCCTTTCTTTCAAATAAGGCCTTCAAATGCTAGTTTTATCTCAATTCAGACCAATCACAGATAATCTAAAGGCTGACAGTGAATCACATTCAATGTCTAGATATCCTAAAGATGAACATACAACTGTCTCATGTCCATGTACACTTTTTAAGTATGCAAAGCCTTTTATTTTTTTTTACCAAGCATAATTTTCATCACCTGTCAAAAAGGATCTATATTCAATATGTCATGTAGTTAGTATTTCCTAATCTGTATCCCAGCTAAGACACTAACATTAGAGTAAGCAGCTCCTTGAAATACCTAGAAGTACTTATACTTTAATATATTAATTGACTAATTGGCTGAAAGTTGTTAAAACTGAATTAACTAAAATTTATAAGGGTGAACTTATATATAGACTGAAATAGTAAGATGGTGAAAAAATTTGCCCCATTGTGATAGCAACAGTAAATATTTTCTTTTTCTTAAAAAAAGAAAAGGTGTCTTTCAACTGTTAGTGGAATATATTAAAAAAAGGGAAATGTTGGAGCCTGATTCATTCAGTGTGCACCTAAATGATTTAGAGGAAGGAAAAACTCTGTTGCTTTCATTTCCATGTCTCCATGTCCAAGCTATTTGGACCAGGCAACAGTATAAAATAAAGAGATCAAAGTTGGAGAGTTTTAAATGGAACCAATATATAATGAGTTTACACTTTTGCAAGTTCTAAAATAAGGAGAATACACTAAATAATGCTATTTTATAGGAGACACAATAGAGAATGAGCCAAAACATAACTAGCACAAAGTATGTATCTCATGGAAAAGCAAAATATTGAGGCATGCCAACATGAAAAAAAAAAAAGACATTTTTACTTCCAGCAAAGAAGCCAAAAGTTGAGTAAATTTTTCACAAGGCCTTAAGGTGACTATGAAAATACTTCATAAACACCTCAAATGTAATATAAAAACCCCAGATCAGAAGAGCTATCCAAAAATCTCCCCCTCATCCCACTCCTAAGTTGCTTAAAAGTTCCAGCTGCTTATGTGTCCTGGCAAGATATACTTTTAAAAGCCTACAGTTGTATTTCTGTACTGTATTTTCTGTACGCACCCAGCATTGGCACCCCATCTCTGTCTTCCACCTGTGGTTGCTTTTGTTACAGAAGCTTGGCAGTTCTGTGCCTCCCTTCACTAAATACCCTCCTGAAACTCTGTATCTAAACTTGCACTGCATCCAACTCAAAGCACAGAGGCCATGTAATACCAGCTCAATTTGGTGGGTACTTACCTAGAAAGTGGAAAACTTCTTCCTACTGTAAGAAGAAAATGCTTTGAACTAATAACCTTTAGAGTCAAGAATACCTGCAAGTACCAGGTTGAGAACTTTTCTAAGTGCTGAAAAGCACTTCACCACTTCTGAAGGAGACAGTCCTGTGCACTTCATAGGATGCAGAATCCTTGAAGAGAAACTGGTGAAGGCAATACCTCTCCTTAGTTAATGATAAAGCTCAAGCTTACATTGTCTGTCTTAGAAATTGAAGTGTCTCAAAGCCCTTGGTTTTCAAGCTCTGACTAACCCTGCAGGTCCCTAGAGTCAATGGCTGATGTATAGTTCAACCTGTAGCTTCTGAATTAACCTAATTTTAGATACATAACCAGATTCAAAAGTGCCTTTTCTGGATAAATAGGTACTAATCTCTATTTATAATTCATCTGCACTTTATATTTAGGCTTACAACTATCTGAATCCTAAAGACATGAAACATTTAGATTTACTGAGGTCTACACTTAATATGAAAGGCATAATATTGACATAAGGGCAGTCCCCATGACTAACCAGGAAATGGAAGATCTAGTGCTAAGAGCTCTATGTCTTAGCTATTGTGGATTTGAACTTACGTGTTATGGTCCAGGGAATTATATGTGCCACTGGGAAATAAAGATGATTTTCTTTTGAGATGAAAGTTCAGGAGTCTAATGGGGACAGAAAAACAAGGAAAGTGAATTGGAAAGGGACAAAGCCATTTCTCTGTCTCCTATATGTGGTACTCTGAAGCTTCCCTTGACTGGTCTTCAATCTCAGTAACTCTTACATTCCTGGTGTATAGGGCTTCATTTACAGGACTGAAGCAGTTCCCCATTTTATTCTTTCATTTGATTCCCAGGTTAGACCACCAAGTTAGGTTAAACTGTTGAGGAGAAGTAGAAAGCAATGTCAAGTTTTCCGCTGGAAGGATGAGTCCCTAGGTTTTGGTCCTACCTGCCTTAACTTTCTGTCTGTAACTGCCTGATGTTCAAACTTAAATACAGCCTAAAGAGCAGTATTGAAGAGTTTTCACCACTTAATCAAATGCCGTGACACCTAACATACACAGACAAGTTCAGACAGACATAGTATTGTTCTCTTCAGACTCTGAGCTGGTCAGAACTAGAAACTGCTTAGCCATGCTGGTCTGGTGCTGTGCCAAAGCTAACAAGCTGTGGGCTTACCAGGTCAGGCATAGTGCCACAGAAAATCCTCTATATGGCATATGGGTCAGAGTAGTTTTGTGTAGCCAGCCTCAGAGCTGACACAGAGAAACTCAAGCCTGCTTCTTCATTTGCATGGAGACAGGTTCAGGAACAGAGCTCCTTTCTGGGCCCTTCCATTTGGTCTGAGCACAAGAATATTCTACCAAAGGACACACAGTGGCCCCACTCCAAAGCAGGGAGAGTAGATGCTTCTTTCTGAGATACTATGGGGGCAGGTTAAAGTGCAATGTCCTTCATCTGCTAAGGGCCTGGACCTCACTCAGTTCTCCCACTCCATGGTGGGGTCCCGTTGATATCGCTTAAGTTGGGGACAGACATGTTTAGCCTGGAGGCATAGCTGCCTAAGTCAGCACTTTAAAGCCATTCAGGAAACGTGTGTTCTCAATTTGTACTGCATCTTTGAGTTTGAATACTTTACATTCTTCTTCTGGATTTTGTCTTCATGTGCTTTTTCAAAACAATTTAAAAACTAATCTAAACCACTCCTTTTTTAGACTGGTGTGCCACACTACCCATTTCATTCTTTTTTTCTGCATTGACAACTGAAATGAGACAGCTGATGGAGTTCAAACAACAGACAGGTTTTCACAAAATTAACTTTACATGATGATAACACCCTGAAATGTTTTGCCAGTTTCACCTATGCTTCAGTGTCAGGGAAGATCAGAAAAGAGAGTAAAAGTGACTGCATTCTGGGGGCAAGGTGTTGTCACAACAGCAGCTAAGACTGGTCTTAACAGTCTTGGAACACTAAAATAGTTACACTTCCATATGAAATTTCAGACATTAAAATTTAATTTCTAAATTATGAAATCAATTTCTTCAGACTAAGACATAAACAATGTAGAAAAACAGATCCTTTCACACCACTATTCAGAACAGCAGGCAGATATATGGGCCTTGAATTGTCTTTTGGAAAACCCCATCTCTTCATGAAGTCTAGGAAATTAAGACTCTGGAGGTAACTACTTAGGCGGAGAGCCTAGAATTGAAGCCAGTGAGCATTTGAATGGTCATATTGAACATCAACTGTCAGTGGCTAAAACTGGGGTATATTTAAGGCCTCTGTACATGCAGAAGACATGAATGGCAGATGGTTAAAGTGGAAGACTCCTACTGTTGTTCCAGTAAGCCAGAATCGTCATGTATTACAACCATCTTTCTAAAATTCTTTTAAAATTATTTGTCATGAATTAGAAAAAAAACCTGAAAAGAAAATGCTTCCCTTGGTGAGAAGGAAATCTAAATGGTGAGTCTCGTTACTGAGCATACCTATCAACCAGTTAAAGTATGTGATAATGACTGTGCAGCCATCGAGGAGCATTTATGCACCTGCATTTTGAATTTGACACTGATGGGCAAAGCAAGGGGGAATATGTATGTATGAGATTTCTGCATGGCCAATCTTCACTATTTTCTTGATTGACTGATTGGATGACTCACTACTGAGATTTGCCTCTTACCACTTAAAAGATTCTCTGCAGTAAGACTGTCAGTGAGAAGGGGATTATTTTTTAGCAAAAGCAGTCATTTGTGGCAATCAGGGAAAGAAAAGCAGCCATAGTAAACACAGCTAGGAGATATGACCTTAAATATCCTGTTAGTACTCACAATGTCCTGAAACAGAATATCTGCAACACAGTGCAGAGGGCAGGTCCAGGTCTTCCAGATTTTTAATGACAGCTGAAAAGATACCTCTTTGTCTTTATTTTATGTGATTTTTGTGTTCATCCCAGGTTTAGCTGGAAAAATAAATGATGCTTACAAGAGTCTTTCCATGGGTGAATAATTGCAAATAGATTATCTAGCCACAAACAAAACATTTTAACTAGAGCCTTTCTTTAATACCAGAAGTTTGCATAACCCTGTACCGACTATGACTGCTATGGTTACCTCTACGGAACAGTAAATAATACAAGGCAGGGACTCATCTCTGACTCAGAACAGTTCATGTCCCCACAGTTAAACTCTGCAACTGCCCAGACTAGAAAGGCTTTATTCAAACGCCCCATCAGGAGTGGGTTTTAGCCCTTACTAAACTCCAGACTGTACTTGCTTACTGCCTGTGCAAGAACTCATTCACATGAGTCAAAATTATGCCAGGGACTATCCTAAAAGCTTAGAATTTGAATGTGAGGGCCTTACCCCTTTTTCATAAACTAGAGTAGCCACAGCCTGTAAAATAAAGAACATGCTTGAGAGAATAAATTAAAATGCATCCCAATTGATATAGCCACGTATTCCACCTTTTAGGCTATAGCTCAGTTTTTATTTTGTTTAGACAAGGGAGGATATCTGCTGGCAAACAGAAGTGGAGCAGGCTCATGCATAACCTGTAAAACATAACAGTTTGGATTTACACTGATACATTTATCAGCTTAACGTTCACCTCACTACACTTTGATAGTATAAGAGAATCAGGCTAAATTTGGGGTTTAAAATGGGTTCACATATCTGCATTAAATGATGGTAGAGATAATAGATTATTCAGCTTGAGAAAACTTGATACACATATGGGCACAGATTTATCTTCTTTCACTATCTATGTTGGGAAGGAAGAGGGAAAATATATTCTTTATCTTCTGGCAGCAGGTTTCATTTTAACAGAAGCCAGTTGTCCTGTGGGAACTTTTAAGGTGTTAAGACCAGCAAGGATTTGAATCCATTGTCCTGAGGGATAATATTGTAATGTGAACAACTTTCATTATCTGCAGGAAGTTGCTGGGATGCCACGTCTTTGTCACTAGGGAATTTTCTAAGCAAAAATTCTATAAATGCTTATGGAATCTCTTCTGAATTGTAGAATGCCAAACTTCAATGCCAATCATCTCCGTCTTGAAAAGAAAAATGCAGATTTGGATACCATTGAGTTTCCTAGAGACACAGGGCATTCTCCCTCAGCCAGTAGTGAGCAGCCTTTCCAACTGGGTGACACAAGCAACCTGCCAAACCAAACTCTTGAAACCTATGTGTTTATGCTCCTACAGGCCATGCACTGTTAAGGTTTTCATGTGGCTAAACCGGCTTCTTAGACCCTTGCTGCATCAGTTCAAAAACTGCTTTTTCTTGCAGGAAGCTGCTGCTTTTGCTTCCCTCCATTTTGTGCCTTCTGCTCTTATCTTTTCAATACCTTTTGTTGCTTTCATGTCTCCTTTAATCTTCCTGGTTTAATTGCTTTAATCTTGTTTTAATCCATTTGACAATGAATTTTTCTGTTTGCCTTGCCTTTTCTTATACAGGTATTTTAACATATCTCTTTCCCTTCTTTTTCTTTTCTTTGGTCTTCTGTTAAAAGCTTTTGTTTCTTTTCTGATTTTTACTTTGCCTGCCCTTCTTCCCCAGATGAACCCCTAGATAAAGAGATCATAAACAGGATTCTTGTCCTGTATTCCTCTGCTAGTATGAGATACTTATCTGAACTAGGAAAGGCTCTCTAAGGACTTCTGGAAACTGTCATCTATAAAGGGATAAAATATCAGGTTTTGGTATTCTGGTGTTTTAGCTTTAACCATTTCTAGTAGCAAGGAGATTAGCTCAACTGGTTAGAGCATGGTGCTAATAATAACAAGGGGATGGGTTTAATCCCTGTACAGCCATTTACTTGAGTTAGACTTGATGATCCTTGTAGGTCCCTTCCGTCTTAGAATATTCTGTGATTCTGAGTGAGTTTTCACACAATAAGGGTTGGTGGTGTTCTGTCCTGAACTTTTCCTGTACTTCCTGCAATGCTCAACAAGACTTCTCTAATTTTGCAAGGCTATGGCAGACTAGAGTCCATAGAAAAATTTTCACAGATGTGGTTTTGGAAGATGGCAAGTACAGTTTTGGTATCAGATGAATTGATTTAATTAAATAATTGCATTAAGATTCATTTAAATGCATGAAGTTTTAAGTCTGTATGGTACGGATAATTAACCTCTAGTTCAAAAGACAAAATTTTGACAATATTACTTTTTAGGAAATGCTTAAACTGTTTTATACACCCTCAAGAGAAGAAAGTTACAAGGAATTATTACAAGGTGGATACATCTGTGATTTGCAAAGATTTTTGGTGGAGTATCAAATCACAGAGGATGGTTAAAAAAATCCTGCAGGAAAGGCTTAGTCCAACCAATATGTTTATTTGTGAAAATGATTCAGTACTGTTTTGCACTTTCACTTAAAAATACCTTTAAGATTTGAAAATAATAAGGTACCCTTGTGCAAATGGAGACTAAGTTTAGAACCTCTGGTTCTCAGAATTAGAAGATTCTGTTGCGACTTTTTCAGCAAAACCACGGTATAACATGTATATATCCCTCCAAATCTCCCGATCAAATAATAGGTAAACATAAATTTGTTACTGAAAGCCACATCCCCACAGTAAGTAGGCACCACGTAGCTTTCATCAGGGTTCATTACCTCTGAGTCTGTTTCCCACCATGGCTTAAAATATGGACAGAATGAGTTTGTACCAAATCAAAGTTTAGGTGAGGAAATGTGTATTTCCTCTGGATGTGTGTAGTGTGGGCTGACATCTGCCCACAACAGACACACTGTACACAGTTCAGGGCTCAGGGTGTAAAAAGTGATTAGAGAGTCCTTAGGAATACATGGGGATTGCAAATGGAAACACACAGGATTGAAACTTACTTTCACCACAAACTAAAGGAAAGAACACCCAGCTGTATTATTTGTTTTTCAAGGAAAGTGGAGACAGATGACATTGTTCACTTGTTATCATAAATCCTACTTGTATATTGAAAGAAGGTTTATGGGCCATCTTTCAGCTATCTAATTTCTCCCACTGAGCTGAGAAAGCTCAAAAAAACCCCAAAACAGATTCTGTCCTATTGATATTTTGCCATGCCTATTTATTGAGGCAAAATTTGGTTGTAAACTAATAAAGTTCAGACCACTAGTATGATAGTCCTAGGATTACCTAAACAAGGCTTCTTAGAACTAGGGAAAATGTGAAATAGTTTGAATCAAGTGATGGAAATGACAAGTAAATTCCTAAGTGTCCTGAGGCAGGCCTGGATGGAAACATCAAAAACACTTTGGAATATTTTATAGATAATAAACAAAAACAAGAGGACAATGGCAATGATAATATAACAAAAATAACAGCCAAAAATGTACTCAAATCAAGGAAATTTCTTGAAGTTAGAAGGATTGAAATTTAAAAAAAAAAGGAAAACTATGAATTTCACAAAAACAGGAGCAGAATGTTTTTTCACTAATGGACTCAGGGCAAGATACAATTTAGGAACATATGACCCAATTTCAGTTTCAACACTAATATTTCCAATGTGATTTGCTCAGCTTTTACATACAAACACATGTGTAAATAAAGAATGAAAAGCGGAAGCCAAATCTTGCAACTGTGCTAGTTTAGGATACTTAGAGCTATACTGCCATTGATAACAGGGTAAGTTTTCCTGGGGTTAGCATGGCAGAGAAAGAGGAGAAACAATAACAAAAAGTGAATATTTGATCTATTCTATTTTGGCATTCTGTAAGCTAAAGAGATAGACCAACCCATGCACTCCAGTCCCTCTGCTTTCTTTTTTTTTCTATGCACATAATTTTACTCTCCTGCCAAGTCCTATGTAAACAGTCTATTTTAAACCATAGTGACAAAAGACTCTTATCCCTGTTGTCCTAAAATCCTTAACTGTCTTATTCAGTCAGGATTTCTTTGATGCAGGAAATGACCCATATTCAGGTCTGCATTGAATGTCAGAAGAACTAGGACTGACTCCCACAGCGCTTCTAATAAAATATTTGGCTCAGGCAAGTTAGCAGCACTGGGACATCTCAGAGACCAAGTATCTTCAGATGGCCCAAGCTGTCAGTGGGTGACCTTTACCAGGGTGAGTGATATCAATATAGCACACACCTGGACCAAAAAATCTATTACACAGGGCTAATTACCAGTTTTAAGCAAAATCCTGATTTTACATTTCACCTTTAGCATGGCTGTGATTTGGATGTTGAAATTTTACAGAAAGACAGTTGCTGCAAAAAAATCACACGGCAAACAGCATGTACCAGACACAAATGTTCATGTTACACTTGTTTAACTCTCATTCTCTCCCATATTACTCCTTCCCTTGCTTTTCTTTGAGAATTACTCCTTCCCTTGCTTTTCTTTGAGAAAAGAGGACCTGGTTTCAATCTGGTTAATCAGATGCTTTGATGTATTTGATAAGTCCAAGCTTTAGTTGCCATGGTAAAAAGCATCCCACTTGGTTCTGGGATTTTATTAACCTTAGTTGGCAAAGAGTATTTCACTTAATAATTTGGGGTTTTTTTCGAAGAACTAGTTCATTAAAACATGGAGAGTTTTTATTAATAAATGAAAACACTGAATTATGTTTGCCTGCTGATGTAAAACACTAAAGTAAGACTTCAGTGGGCACAAACGAAAATCAAACTAGATTCTTCCTGTCTTAAAAGCTTTTGTAGGATTTTGCAGTTCTCTGATCATTTGGTATCTCTGCTGGATGCAATTATTGCTACTGCAGGACAATTCCAGGAGTTGTTTTCTGTTGAGATACATTACAAGGAGAAATTAAGAGACTATTTTATCTTAGACTCTGCAAGGCAATTAAATTTGAGGGAACTTAATTTTAAAGCAAACCTTTAAGATACGATTATAAAAATAGCTACTTAGCTGAATTTTATTGTTGTATAATTGTCTGCATGCAAAGGAATAGTTGCTTTGCATGATGCTGTAAGAGGAAATCATTGAAAGATAATGAATAAAGAGGATGGGATCAATCATGAGCATAAGACTTGATGCTATATAGTTTCTAATGTGCTTTTTAACATTGAAAATTAATATTGTCTTTTTATCATTGAAAAATCACATTATGTGATGTTTTTCAACCACATTAACATCAGCACCTATAAAATTCAAATTACGTTTTCCAAGGTTAGTTGATATTTTTACAAAGCTGACATTTTAAAAATTTAGAAGTGTTACCTACTCCTTCAATCCAGCAGATTTTAACACTTGAAGGAATCTATATCTTAAAATATTTTTTCAATTGTTGAAATTAATCCTGAAAAACAGTAATATATGCTTTTGAATATGTGGGATGTTAATATCTTCTCTCAGTCATTTTTCAGGGTATTTGGGCAATGGATAAAACTTTTGTAATCAAATTACCAATAGTTACCAAAACTAGTAAGTAGTGGATGAAATTAGGCAAGCCTGTGGTGTGAAGAACAGCTTTTAAGATCATGTGGTTTCAGGATAAGAAATATTCGGTCCTGGCAGAAAATATTCTCTCATAGGACATGTCTGTGGACAGAGTTTGGAAGCCCTCACGCAGAAGGCTCCCACTTCCAGACCTGTTCTCAGTTTTTCCAAAAGGCTGGATTGTTTTTTTTTCAAAGGTCAGCTCTGTTTTTTCCGGAGTTGTCTTTCTAGCAGGACTTGTGAGATGCCACTTTTGCTACAGAAAGCTCAACTGTGTCCAGATTGACATGCAAATTGGGTTACTAATGACCATTTGCCTAAGTCAACAACATGTGGACAAAGCCTTTATCTCAAGAAATATCTGCAGCTGTGGAAGAGTATGACTGCTGATTTTGTAAAAAGAAAGGACTGACAAATTTATCAGGAAAACTTGCCTGCAAAAAGATCTAGGGATCATGCCTGAACAGTTTTGCCTCACTGCTTTAGCAACTACTGAGCTTCTGCTAAATGCTGTGTGAGTCCAGAAATGAATCCTGGCAACTCTGCTGGTAGTGCTTGTAAAAAGAATTGCAACGAAATTCTGAATTTTGCATAAATAACAAATCATAGCACTTCTTGAAGCTTGGAGCTTTCTTTATTGCCCTGTTGAATAATTACGATAAAATCTGAAAGGGCAAGATTGACTTGGCAAAGTATATTATCTCAAGTACATTTGGAAAAGGTTTTCTTTGCTTTCATCCCAAAAAAGCAAATGCATTTTTGTTGTTCTGATGTTTTTGTTTCATTTGCCCTTTTTAACCATTCTTAGATCATTGTGCACAATATTTTGCTTTGTTTAAAGAAGTCTAAAATAAAAATATTGATATTTTGTTGAAGTGTATTGAATTTGCTCCTGAGGCAGAGAAGGTTGTTTGGTAATTAGAGCAGTAGGGTTTAAAGGTACAGTTGGCTTCCCAGGGTTTTGGGGTTTGATTTGGTTTGTTGTCCATCCTTTAGGACATAATACAGCCTGGAAAGGAAAACAGCATTAGAAGCTCTTGTCAAGGTCTTTTGAGGTGTATTAAACATATAAATGCGTTATTCCATATTTATGGTATAATAATATTTATGTTGGGGACAGTTAATCTGCTTCTGTTGATTTGTTTCTCTCTACCATTTTGAGTCCCTGAAAAGAAGTGATCCTGGCATTGGAATCAGGTCTGCCACTGTAAACCACCTTGTTCTCTGAAGGGAAGGTGTGTTGTGTCTATGCCAGTGGGGAATGATAGTTTAAATTAAACTTATAACCAGCAATTCACAAGCAATCAAGAAACAGTCTAAAAAAAGTGCCTGCATTTTTATAGTATGAAACCAGAACGTTCTGACATAGCACTATCATTGCAGGGGTTATAGGAGTTGTGTGAGCCATTCAAGTTCATGAGGTCAGAGGTGAGAAAACTTTTACTGAGGAGTGCAAGTGTGAGAGGTAAGGGATAGAGTTTCTCCAGCATGTAGGAAACGGAAGGTTGCTCCTGTCCAGCCACATGAATATGCTGTAAGGAATCTATGCTCACCCTCAGCACAAGGATGTTTTCAGTGCCTTGTAAGTCTAGTTTTAATACAAACAACACAGTTAAATAGTTGTACTGGGCAGGTATTTTGATCAATACTGTTTTAAATAGTATTATGGTTTAATACTCTTAACCTTAGCATACTCCAAAACAATTTCCAATAGAAGATGAAATTGGTGCCAGATAGAGCTATAGATTTTGCCTAGTTTATGTTGGCAAAGAACATACAACAGTTCTCTTTACCTAAAACAACCAAGAAAACAGCTAATTCATCTTAAAACATGTTTATATACCTTCCCAGTCAGACCAGTTTTCTAAAACCTTTGTTTCAGATACAGTTTTTTTCCTAGTTTCCTCATCTTCTTCCACATTGCTTTTTGGCAAGTCTTTATTTTCTTTCTGACAAATGCACGTCTTACACTAGTCAGTGTAGTGATATACTGGGCATGCAGGACACAGAGTTGCAGACTGTCTTTAGATGCAGTATAGGCTGCAATTTTAGTGACCTGAAAGCCAATCTAATTACTGGTTTCTCTAGTGCCATTTCATCTTGCCGTCCCTGCCTATGCATTCCTGTCTCTTCCCTGTGCTGGCTCAAATGCCTGCCAGACCCTGTGTTCAGCACAGAAAGTCAGCACAAAACAAACCCGACAGTTTAGGAAAGTGTTTTCTGATGATTCGGCACTGTGTCAGCTCACTGGAGCTGGCCCAAGAAGGCCTGATGGAAGGAGGGTGAGACTCTGGCAGGCAGCACTGAGATCAGTCTAGGCCGCCACAGGGCAAACCCTTTTGTGTTTCTCACAGCTGTTTCTCCATAATACCTGTACCTGTACCTATCCAATTTATGACCCATTTAACCCTAATATGTAGTGGCCAGTGAGTCAGTCAGCTTTTGCAGCACTACCTTCCCCCACAAACTGAAGGCACACCTGAAGGCTATCATTAATACCAGCATTGTAACACATTTCTGTTATTTAACAGTATTGTCAACAGCTGGAAATATAATGCATTAGTTTTACTAGAAGTTAAATTTATCTGCTTAAGACTATATAAGAATACTCTTAGGATGACAGAGCTCCAAGCATAGTGTAATAGGAGAACCTACATAATGATCTAAAACAACAAGAATGTGTATAATGAAGACAAGACCAGATAGTGTGCAGTGTTACAACCTTTGACAAACAGGAATATGGGCCGTCTTACGTTGTTAGCAAAGCCTTTAATGCTTTACTTAGCCGTATAGTCTTCTGAAGAAGGATGTCTCTGTCAGGTGAACAGTGAAGTGCATTTGCCATTTATGGGAGAAGGTTGATGACCCCTGAATGTGGGAGAGCAAAAGTTCCAAATTAATGGTTCTAGGTGACATTATTGTAGGGCAGATGAGTGTGGAGCTAGGGAGCTCTAGGGTCACTCATTTAGTGGTGAAAAACTTCAGGGAAAGGTCTGCAAATTGTGTTGGGGATGTGTGTCTTGGGATGATGTGGTGTGATATAAATGGTACTTGATCATTTATGGATGGATGAGAAACAGCAGAGGAAATGGACGATTTAGTACATCTCCCATCTGTTGTTTTTGGATGATTCTGTTATCCATCTTTTCCCTTTGCTGGGGATAAATAGGCAGCAGTTCTCACATAAAGGAACCTGTTCTGCTACCACTGCTGTCTGTTATAAGAGCAGTTTGAGAATCCCCCAAAGAAAGCAATTAGAGTGGTAGCTATTTTCCTGTTTTTCTTTTTGAACTCCCTATAAAAGAAAAATTTATATTTGTTTGTTGTAGATTTCTTTCACTTAAAATTCACAAAGAGAAAAAATATGTTTTGCTCTTGCAGCATAGAAAACAGCTGGAATATCTAATTAGTCACCTTTAAATTTGCTGTGAAAGAGGATTAAACTAAGCTTTTTTAGTATGTCTACTTCAGTCTATTCAGATGCCAAGCACTTCATCAATTGGTGCTTTAAATAGATGGCTAAAACCGATATGGTCACAGTGGAGATTTAAACAACTCAGGTTTTGGAAGAATCAACAAATTTAAACACTGCCCCCAGCCATCATAAACTTCTCTGAATTGTGTTTAATTGCACCAAGTTTCTCCCAGAAAATCCAGCGTTTTTTCATTATTTCCTGAAATCTAGTAATTATGGTTGTACTGCTGGTATTTTAAGGCACACAACAATAACCAGGCTGAAGATGTTTGATGAGTCAAGTACTTACTTCTCCAAGCTTATTCTTCACCATTGATTTGAAAATAGCATTTTGGTTTAGATATAAAATTGCAAGGATTTATTTCTGTGTGTTGACCCGTAATTGTGAATTAGAGCATTTTCTGTCTACTCTGTTCTGGAAGAGTTGTCTGGATTCCTGGTTTCAGTTTCTTTCCTAATTCACTTTGTTTTGACATTTTCTTTCCTCCTGTGATTTGAATACAATATTACATAGCTTTTCAGTATGGGTTTCATAGCTTCTCACAACAACAAGAGAGACATTTCCTCCACTGTGTTTGCTTCCAAATATATTTGAGTTGTTTCTTTTGTATAATGTTCTTGCAGAAGCAGGTTATTAAGCCTCCATTGGGAGGAATACAGAAGATGAGTTTCTAGCTCTTCTTTCATGGATTTAGACATGCGATCTTTCAGGACTGTATTGCCTCCAGTTCAGTAAGGTGTACTATTTAATATGTATTTGGAGGCAAATCCAGTCACTTTTCTCTTCCTTTTCTTAGGAATTCTATATTAAAATGGAAAAACACCTGGTTGGTGTTCTTCTCATTTATACTTTTTTTCTTCCTGTATTACTCCTAGTTTACGTTAAAGTAACTGTGGAATGCATTTAATAGTTGTGACAGCCAGGCTTACATTTTAGCTGGTAATTAGAAAAGTTACATAAAGTGTCCAGTTTATCACGTAATAGAGTGGTTGGAGAATTCCTTCAGTCACTCAGAATTGGATTATAATATAGGACAGTGATGTCTTAGCTGTACTCCAAGGTTCCTTGTTCTCCTTCTACGTTAGAGAGTTCTAGACTAGTGATACTAGTGATACTAGTGATACTAGATTCTAGACTAGTGATGAAAACACTATCATTTATTCTTAGAGATGTCTTGTGCAAATTCAACGAGAATTGTATGTAAACTTGCACCAACCTTGGCCTAAGGGACTCACATTTAGCAGGCCAATGAGCTGGAAAATACAAGCCAAAGAGAAACGAGAATGAATGACCTTTTTTCTTTCTCCACCAAGAATTCGGCTTCCAAATTGGAAGGTTTTATCAATGGACTTGCCTTTTTTATTTTTATGCATTTATTTTACATGGAACAGAACGGTTTCTTCTGTACTTAATGAAAGGGTGCATTTCTTTGTCTACTCCAAAGAAAAAAATAAAAAGAAAATCCATTGCTTCCTTTCACTCTAGCACCTCCTCATTGTGTATTTAAAGAGAAATATACAGCAGAATAACATTCTGGTGGCCTTTCTATGTAGAGCTAATAATGATATACAGATAATGGAAGAAGACCTTTCTCTGTATGGAACAGAAATAGTAGACTAGAGAGAGAAACAGATGGAAGGGTAAAATAATGCTTGGATTGCTGTCAGCAAAAGTGTTGTAGTTGGCTCCTTTCCTGTCCCTGAGGAAGTCCTAATGTTGGGATAGGCTCCTGCTGCCCAGCAGATGACATCAGTGCGATATGTTCCTGTGATGAACTGTGACTTCTGACTGTCACGCTGTGTCTCACGGGACAGCAGTATTTTACACAGACGCTGATGAACTTTGGGCTTGAAAAGCTGCTTCAGCCAAACTGTTCTAACTTTTGAGCACAATAATAATTCTTAACAGAAAAAGATAATAACAATTGCCTTAACAATTACATCAACATCACCATGCAGGAATCATTGCTCTTATTGCTTTTCATGTGAACAGTAACCTTCTTTCTCTTCCTGCAGTTTTCACTGATTATAAGCTGGAGGTCATCTTTTCTCAGATTCTCTTTCTCTCTATTTCTCTCTCTCTCTATGATATGACTATGACAAATTGCAGAAAAATCCTTTCTAAGCTCCTATTAAGTGGACAATTAAGAGAAAGCAATAAGCTATGCTTTCATCCAAAAAGTTTCAGATAGTATATATTTATTGTAACCCAGTCCATTGAGTCTCAACATTAAGAATGATTGACATATTGCAAGGACAGTTACCAGACTATAAAGATAACCCAAATATTTCAGATGAATGAGTTGGGGAAGTGAAACACCCTACACATGTTTTAAATTAGTCATTGTGGCTGAGAACAAATGAAAAAATTTTGTGCCTTAATAGTATGCTTCCATGATACAAATTGATTTCTATAGAGTCTGCATTATTAAAATTGCATCATTTAAATAATTTAATATCTTAGATTCCCAAGTCTGAAACTTGTACATCTTACATATTGAAAAAATTGAAGGCAAATAAAATCCATTTCTGCTTATATTTTAATTTATACAATCTTCAAGTCATTGGCATAATTTGGATTTACATATTTTGAAAACTCAAGGTTAATGATATCATAAGTCACACATTTCAGGAAGGTTCAAAAAATTGGGTTATTTTTAGTTGTTTTGGGGTTTTTTCCCCCCTAGTCCAGTCAACATTGCAGTTGGCAAAAGAAATTGAAAAATACCTTTTGCTGTGAAAAACCTGCAAACTTTAGCAAATGCTTCATGTTAAAGCTTGTGGGCTTTAAATACCACAGTAATACCAATGGTCCAGAATTAATCCAAAAATTATTAATGTAATAAATGAATACACTTCCTGGTTGAGACTCAGGAAAAATAATGATTGTTTTCAACATTTACTCTCCCTACATAAGAAATCAGGTTTATAGAATAAAGATGAACAGATAAATAGGAAGAGGAGAGTAAAAGTGAAAACAAGAAGATGAATGAGGGGACAATGCAGTAAACAGAGAAACAAATTACACATTAAAAAAAAAGAGCTCCCTCTTCCAAATGCCATCAGGAAAAGTAACACTTTATTTGGTTGTTGTGCCTTCCTATTGCTTGAAATCTGAAGAGGTGATACTTTTAAAAATATAATAAAGTTCTTGAAGAGAGAGGAAGTCCTGGAAAGCCTTCCAGCCACATACCTCCACCCCTGCCATAACCTCATTATAAAAACTGTTTAGCAACATTTTAGCTACACCATTAACACACGCAACTTCCCTAAGCAGCCTCTTTGTTTCATGACATCTGGTACCTGTCAGAGAAGGATATGAAATTGGTTTAAAACAATTAGTTACTGGCAAATTCATATAGTTCTATTTCTTGGGTGCACCTGGGTAGCTCCTATTAACCTGGTCAGCCTTAAATTTTGCCCTGACAACAAGATGTTAACAATACTCATCCATGTTGAAAACAGAGTTTGTCAAGACAAACCTTAATGTTTCATTGAACTTTTGCTTCTATCTCAAGTAGTGCAATTGGAATTAATTTCCATGCAAATTGAATTAATTCAAACACATCCTTCTTGTCCTAGTCTTTTTTGGAAAACACAAAACTTCTTTAGTAAATTGCCAAAACAAGGAAATGCAAAAGTTAGGTGTCCTGTGATGAATTAAGAATTTTGGAGTCATGTAATATATTTACATTAACACAGGCCAAATGGAAATATATACAGGATGTGCATTTTCATGCAACATTAATATTGGTTGTGTCAGTCCAGATGAGCTGCTTTTGTAGACATGATTCACAATCACTGTGATGACATTGTGTACGTTCATCTTAGTTGGTTCCATGTCTTTCTACTGTGTGTATTATTATATCTTTAACAAAAAAAAAGCTAAGATTTTTGAGTTGAGATCACTGCTATTGCAAGTCTTCATAGCTATGTGAAAAATAACGAAGCGTTTGGAACTGCTGATGTTAATTCAAATGAGATTATGCTGTGTTGGGTCTTCTTTTCACTTCAGAAACAAGAGCCAAGTAAAACAGATTATGCATTCTGAATGAAGAAGATATGATCTGACACAGATGAGAAGTACACAGTGTTTGCACTCTGTAAGGATAAATAAGACACTAAAGCGACTTTATCTATTATACTTCAGCAAAATGAGCATCAATTCCTAAGCACACTAGAGACTTTTGTTTAGGAATGCTTCTTGAAGAATTTTTTTCAACAGATCCTTGCAAAACATACTTCTATTAAGAAAGACAAAAATCACTAAATCAAGTAAGAGAGTTGTCATAAGCACATTAAATTATCGATCCATGTTCAGGTGAGATTGTGTACAGTTTGACAGTCAACTTGTGAAAATCAACACGTACTTAAAAATACAGCCTGAAAGCTAACAAAAGTTTGTTTCAATTTACCATAACAGAACTTCTCTATAGCATAAGACTGACCAATTAAAATAATCATGCTTCCTTGGACTGAGGGCTTGATTTTTTGGGGGGTTTTAAAAATAAAATTGCACTAACCTTATGATAACATTCTCATCTCTATATATTTCAAAGGCCACCATCAGTACCTCTTCATTATCTGGTGGGTAAAAAAAGGGAAATTGTTAGGCAAAAGAATTAGAATTTACAAGGATGGTGGAAGATGAAGGCTGTTTAACTTTGGTTTAGGATAATTTAATTAATATAGAGAAATAATCCAAAACGTTATCTTCTGCCAGTATAATATCTATTTGTTTTAATGTTTCTATCTGCCTGCCAGTTGACTATTTGTTTAAAAGGCACTATGAAAGAGGGGTCTATCCTGTTTCATGGTTCTAAAGTCCTGTATGCTCCATTTATCTGAGGATTTTGTATAATATCCATCAACGTTATCACAAATAATTTATCTCAGTTAAATTATATCTACAAAGTCATACATAAAGAAAATCATATTTTAGTAGAGAAAAACCCCAAACCCAAATGGTACTACTACAATAAATATGACTATGAGTCCTCAGTGTGAAGCTACTTCTTCAGTTGCACAGGCTTGCAGTCATGGCCCCAGCATCACTTAAGAAGACAGAGACTCCATGGAAATTCTCCACTAATAATTAAATAACCCTCACTGAGGAAACAGTTACATGAAGCAAGGGAGCAAAAAGGAAGAAGGAAACTGAAGGAAAGGGGAAAATGTGATAGTTGAACTGAAGGCATAAGATTTGTGACAATGCTGACCTAACAAAATACTAGCTCTATAAGTCAAACTTTCAATAAAGAGAAAAATCCATGGAATAAGTGCTGAGAGCACTTATAGGATAGAGATAGGACAAGAGAAGACATATTATAGCAGTAACCAAATAATCAATCTGACTATGAAATAGAGGATTAGCTGTATGTCTATCAAAGAATAGTCTTGCTGTCTCAATGCAAATCAGAGAAGTCAGAGTAACTAGGAAGAAAGTGAATGGCTGTGGGTCACTGACTGCACATTTTTCTGTCCCCTGAATGTCTGCAACCATTCCTGTGCACCACTAGTGCCTCAAGAACAGCTGACTCTGTGCCACACTGGAGTTGTCTCAGTCTCTCCAACCTACTAGTTGTAACAAGAGACATCCCCTGCTGCCATCCCCCAGTTTGTGTCTACTCATAAATATCCCCTTTAGCATTCAAACAGCAGAAGAACATCCAAGGGGTATAAAGTAGATTTTGGGCATTACACGACAAATCTGAGAAGGAAAAAGGAGATAATATAAGAAATCATGGTGACTTTTTCAGCATCAGAAAATGACCTTTTGATGAAGATTTTCCTTGAATTATATTATTTAGAGGGCTCATCTAGCAAATGCCAAGTAAACATTCTAAAAAGCCACATTCAGAACAAAATGATGTTATATTTAGACAGAACTTTACATAAGCAGTTTAGCCACTAATGAAACAAGGAAAAAGAGGCCTAACACCATAACTAATTCCATGTACAATGTATTTAAAATGATTAAATTCAGCTCTTTTAAAAGGCTTATTTCAAAGTCAGAAATGACATCAGAAACACTTTAATAAGATGGACAGATGTTTTAATTCTGTACTGGGGTTGCAGAAGAGAGACTAAAGCCTTCTCTAACTCTTTGTAGGAACTCTGTCACACACCAAGGGACAGTGACTTAGCACACTCATCTCCATCTGCATGAGAAACTCTCAATCTTCAAACATTCTCTTACAAATAGGAAAAAGAAAAGTCACACTTACCTCAGAAAGTAGATTTTTCCCCCACAAAGCAAGAAAGGTATAAAAAATGGGAAATGGATCATTATTTAGAACTGATATCCTCTAGCCAAATACCTTATTAATTCAAAACCCAGAAATCCAAATGGTCATGTTAGGCTTCCACTGCTGCTCTCTAGGGCGAGAGACCTGAGCTAACTGAAGAACGTGGGGTTTATATCTTCATATAGAAATTCTTGTAGTCATTATTCAAGTAGTCCAGGCAGTTTCAAATAAGTTTCTTTTTCTCAACTTTTAATTCCTTTCTCATTTTACTGTCTTCTTGGTCATGTACATCTTTGTTTTACCTTCCACACTTACCAAAAATGAATGCTGTAGAAGAATAGTTAAATTAATTCTTTGAACTAACAGCCACTGCAGAGAAGCTGAAAGAATCTCTTTGTTGCATGGTAAAGACAGCAAGGGATCTGTGTCAAAACAAAAGGAAAGATAAGCTCACTGTTTATAAATCTAAATTATCCCCATGTAAAAGTGGAAAAATAACCCTCCACAGAGTGACAGAATGATGACTGTTCAGATGAACACTTATCACTTAAGATATCTTGGATTATTTTTCAGATAAATATATCACTCCACAGACTGAAAAAACATGAGCTGAATGCTCAGAGCCATCACTGAGTCAAAATGAATATTAAGAAGTACACAGAGAATTAAATAGGAAACAGCTCTCTAGTGACTACGTAAACCCGTGATGTCCCTGTACCTTCAATTGCATGTGCAGCTGCCACTTCCAGCTGAAGAAGAATTGGATGAGGTGGAGGTCACCAGAGGCAAGGAGTAACTTTCTTGCAAGAAAAAATAGGTGAGTTTACAACCTGGAAAAAAAATTAACTGAGGGTGGTTATGGTACATGAGTAAAAACCATGAATTACATGGAAAACGTCATCAGTGAAAGTCCATTCACTGCTTCTTAAAATACAAAATGCAAAAAAGTAAATGAAGGGATCAAGTTCTGGAAGGAACACTGTCACAAGCAATAGTCAGTACTGGTACTTACACAACACCAAACCAGTTTACTGTGAAATTTAATGCTGCAGGATTCTGTTAAATTCATAAAAGTAATGTCTATCAATCTCTGATACAGGAACTCACTAAACCATATATTTCTTTAAGCATGAAGCCAGAGCAGGAGAAAGTAGAGGAAAGCGGATATATTTTGTAAATCTTATTGAAATTTTTCCTCTCTTTGACTACTGTCAGAAGTAGGTATTAGTATAGATACTCTTTTACCATAGTTCATAATGCTTTTTATTCATTTTGGCATGTTTCTTTTTTCTTTCTGCCTCTTACTTTTTTTCCTTTTTTTTTTTCCTGTCAATGAGCCAGCCTCACATCTTGCTGAATGCAAGCACAACTAGTTTTGCTGTGCAGCAGTTTTGCTAAAGAGCACTTTATGCCTGTGAAGGAAGACAATAATACTTTACCCATATAAATTCATTGTTTTTTTAAAATAGAATTACAAAATCACTAGATGAAATAAGGCACTGGGAAATACTTTAATAAAGCACTTGATGAAATGAATAATGAAATCTTACCTGGAAAACGGATTCAATCACTTTTGATCCACAGAAATATTGTTAAATTGATTAAAAGCTGTGTAGAAGTTCATAAACAAAGTGCAGTGTTAAAGTATCAAGTTAGGAAGAAATGCCTCACCTTAGACTAAGTCTTTCTTAGTTTCTCTGCTAATTATATGAAAAAGGGGAATAAACAACTTGGTGATGACATTCAAGCCCCGGAAGAAAATTAGAAGTACACTAAGGAAACAGAATAACAGCCAGAAAAAACCAAGGAAATCTATTTCAGAAGCAGGCAACTTAGAATATTTGTGAAGATCATAGAATACAAGTTATGGTCAGACAAGAGATGTCAATACTAAGCTCCTAAATCTGTCTAAAAATAGTCCATGGATGAATCAGGGCATTGAATTTTGTTCAATATTTCATGATTTTGGAGAAGAAGATTTTATTTTACTCTGGTCAATTACTCCAGCAGCTTGAAGAAGCACCCATGTTAATTTGAGTGACAATGAAGAGAGTTAAGAATGCCAGGTAGAGATGTAAACAGGTTCCTCCACACTTGCAACGTGTGCTTATGACAAATCAGGCATGTTGGTGAGGATTTCTTGTGCACCACTGGTGAGACAGAGGTCATACTCCTCTCTGCAGAGTGGGTGTTTCTTTGTTAACCTTAACTTCAAGGGAGAAACAGGAGCTTTGAAACTCATGAAATACATACTCACTTTGGTGCATTTCTTCAAGGGGTGACCTGACAACCAGTAACAATAATAGAAACAGACAAACATAGATAGCTATCTGATAAAGTCCCATTGAAACAAAGGCTTTTGGCTCCTCACAGGGACTTGTGTCATGCATGACATTTTTGAGATTAGCATGAAAGGAAAAAGGGCTATGCTGCTGTACAGGAACTCTGTGTTATGTACACATTGGAAGTCTGCAGGCAGGGGAATGGTTAAGATGAACACTGAAAGGGAAGAACACCATTTCTTATCAGTGCAGAGCTGTAAAGTACAGACTTGACGGGTCAGTGATCCTGGATAGTGTGTGCTCCAGAGGGACTTCAGGATATAGAACATTCTGTTGCTTCAACAAGAAAATTTTCACTTCAGAGAACCATGTAGCATAGCAAGCAATGAAGCTCAAGTTAATAGAATAGTGGATTACATTATCATACAAATAGTTGTAACATCATGCCACATTTCAGTTAGCTCATCTTCAGCTTTGCTTCCTGTCCTTCCCTCCACGTCCCATTTTTTGTCACTGTTGTCCTTTTTTTCTTTTTTTCTGTCTGTTCCTTTGCCTTTCCTTCTTCTTCTACTTTTGGTCCTGTGGTATATATTTATTCATTTTGCACCTTTCTTTCATACTTATCAAAGTAGGTAAGGGGAAAAGAAAATACTAGAAAAAGGGGAGGGCTCCTGCTATCTGACAGCCAGTGACTTGTCCTTTAAGCCTGATAAGCTTAGGAAACCTGGACAGGAAACTACAACATTTGTAATTTGTCCTTAACTTCTCACCTTCCAAGAGATAGCTTCTGAATCCCATCTTCTGAGAATGACACACAGTTAGAGATGCTTTCTCTTCATGATATCATCTTAAACCTCAAAGATTTTTTCATATCTTTGGAACAGTCTGTGTAATATGCCCTGAGAAATCCAATCATGCAAGTGGTGTAAACTAAAATCAGGATTTATTAATAGACTTAATCAGATTCAAATAAGGGAAAATTTGCATAATATATCATGTACAGTTCTTAAAGAAATTAAAACCAGAAAAAATCAGACATGTTACATCATCATGTGATTTTAAATTCTGTTTCATCTCTTTGACACTTTTGTCTAGCAAGTCAGTCAGAGAAATACTCTTCTTGCTTTCAAATACTTGTAGTACTATTTTTCTCTCCTTTGACTCAAATCTTGTAAAATCTTTGGGTTAGCAAGTTTAAACACCAACAACCTCTTCTGTTTAAACAAAACCTAAGTATTACCCACTATTCCTCTCTCATTGCTTGTACTTACCCTGCTACTCTGTGCTAAAAAATAAAAAAAAATTGTCTATTTTCTTGTTTCACCTTCATATTTTAACATTGCTAGCAAGAATCCGTCTCTCCAGTAGCATCTGCCCTTAGTGCTGGCCTTAATGACCATGATTTTGCATGCTAATTGTCTTGGCAGGGGGTTACCACATTTTAGATGTTAATTGTCTTGGCTTTTAAGGATGCAGAGTTTATGTAATTATTATAATTTATTCTTGGCTTTAATTCTTGTCTGTCACATATGACTCATGAATGGATTAACTCTTTTGTCACACTTCTTCATTTTCTGTCAGAGAGGGACAGAGACAGAGAAAGAAGGACTTTAGAAGACATGAGCTAGGAACCAGAGAATATTTAATAAATTCTGACCTGGAAGAAGGAAAGTTCCATTAAACTACTTACCTCACCAGCTTTTATGCTGTACTATTGCTGAATTAAACTACCAAATAAATTTTGTAATAATACGTAATGGCAATGTTGATAACATTTGATCATGCAAGGACATTCTCCTTTAAAATTCTCAAGTAAAATAGATAATTTTATTGACATATAAATGCATTCAATATTTTATTTTCAGTACTCAAACTAAGTAAAAATACAGTATTTTTTGATTCTCTTTCTGATCAAAAAACATGAGCATTTATTTTCTGTATTTTTTCCCAAATGATAATCTATTGCAAAAATAGCATTTCTTATTCATTAGAAACTGTGGTATGGAAAGGTGGAAGGTAAATGTCCACAGTTAATGAAAACTCAGGTTTTATAACTATCTGCGATTGTTCCAATATTAACAGTGTAGAAGTTTAGAAGAAATGCATTTATTATATTGTCAGTAAGTAATTATACACTGTATAAACACGTAGCTGCTGCAGTCAGTGCACTAGCCATGTCAGAGGCCTCCAGCCAGACACACCTGATGGCAGACGCATCGGGGTCTCAGGTTGCCAGGAGTACCGGATGCCTCTCCATGAGGCCGAGTCAGCAATCATTCCTTTAGCACAAGGTATGCAGTTGTCAATCAGCTGTGTCTGCTGGTGAAGGAACTACAGGAGGAAGTGGACAATCTGTGCAGTATTCATGAGAATGAGTGGGAGTTTGATAGGTTATTCTCAGAGACTCTACAGTCTCAGGAGTCTCAAATTTCCATTGCGCTGGAAATAGTCATTGGTCACAGCCACTACAGCTTTATGAGCAGAACGTCCTGCTTGTCAAACCTGATTGCCTTTTATGACAAGGTAACCCACCCAGCTGATTAAGGGAAACCAGTTGATGTGATCTTTTTGGATTTCAGTAAAGCTTTTGATACTATCTGTCGGAGGAACCTTCTGGACAAATTGTCCAGCTCCCAGTTGGATAAACACATCATGTGATGGGTGAGCAACTGGCTCACAGGTCAGGCACAAAGGGTTACAGTGAATGGGGTGACATCACACTGGGGACCTGTCACTAGTGGGGTTACACAGGGCCCTGTCTTAGGCCTTGTGCTCTTCAACATCTTCATGAATGACTTGGATGCAAGACTGGAAGGGATATTGCATAAGTCTACCAATGATACTCAACTGGGAGGAGCTGTTGACTCCCATGAAGGCAAGCAGGTCCTGCAGAGAGACCTCGACAAATTAGAGGGTTGGGTGATCACCAACCAGATGTAGTTCAACAAGGGAAAGTGCCAGATTCTGCAGCTGGATTGAAGCAATCCAGGATGTACGGACAGATTGGGGAATGAGATGCTGAAAAACAGTGCCGGTGAAAGGGACCTGGGGGTCCTGGTCAATGGCAAGTGAATATGAGCCAGCAGAGCCCTGGCAGCCAGGAGGGCCAACCGTGTCCTGGGGGCATCAGGCACAGCATCGGCAGCCAGGCAAGGGAGGGGATTGTCCTGCTCTGCTCTGCACTGGGGCGGCCTCATCTCGAGGTGCTGGGGGCAGTTTTCGGTGCCACAATAGAAGAAATATAAAGCTATTAAAGAGCACCACAGGAGGGCTAAGATTATGGAGAAGGGCCGTGAGGGGTAGCCTTATGAAGAGTGGCTGCAGTCACTTTGTTCAACCTGGAGAAGAGGAGATTGAGGGGAGACCTCTGTGCAGTCTGCAACTTCCTCATGAGGGCAAGAGCAGGGGCAGACACTGATCTCTCCTCTGTGGTGCCCAGTGACAGGACCCGAGGGAATGGCATCAACCTGTGTCAGGGGAGGTTTAGGTTCGATATTAGGAAAAGGTTTTACACCCAGAATGTCGTCGGGCATTGGAACAGGCTTCCCAAGGAAGTGGGCCCAGCACCAAGACTGGTAGAGTTCAAGAAGCATTTGGACAACACTGTCAGACACATAGTATGACTCTTGGTGCTATCCTATGCAGGACCAGAAGTTGGTCTTGGATGATCCTTGTGAATCCTTTGTAGCTCAGGATATTCTATCATTATGTGGTTCTATGAATATAGAACAAATAGCTACAGGACAAACAGTAGAAAGAAAAATTAATAAAGATCTTTTGTCTTGATTATTGCTAACTGAAGAAAAATGCACATTCAGACAACATCGTCCTCTCTATCTCATTGTCACCTGCAAGAACAGAAACCCAAAATTCAATGACCAGCTCCTTGCCCAATACTGTCATGCTTCAATTTCCACCAAATCTTCAAGAATTTCCAAATCTTTCTTAGAAATTGAAACAATCAGGCTTATATGTTAAAACATTCAAGACTTATATTTTAGAGAATTTATTTGAAGTGGTTGTCAGCCAGAACGCTAGAAAAATATATTAATTACTTTTAAAAATCAATAGCCTTTAGTGAATGTGTATTGCAAATTGTGCAGTACGTATTGTACTCTGTAGCATAACAATTACCTTTGTGAAATATTTATTTATGAGTGGAATATTTATCACAGCTCCAGCTCCTATAAATAAAAAAAATACAGTGTCAAATGTATGATAGAAATATGGATAGATTTATGTGTATACATGTGGCAAAATGTTAACTGTTTTATCAAACTTCAAATCTTGTATTTGTGTTTATTCTTCTCAATTACATGTACATGGCAATCACTTATAATGCACATTACAAGTTTACTCACCTAGCAGTCATATTGGACACGTTTTAGATGTCTGAAAAACAGCCAAAGTGAAGACAATGCATAGGATAGAGTATCCACAGACACTGCCAAAGTTAAAAACAGAGCAAGACAGGCAGTTTTATCAATATCTAAATAACTAACAATTTTAAATAATAAATAAAAATAAATAAAGAAAATGTATATTCACTGGCATAAAATACATAGATTTAATCAATATGTCTGTTATGGAGGTTATCAAAAAAGAGAGAGGGAAAGTACATTAACCTGTTTTCCTGAACATGGCATGCGTTGCAAACAGATTCTGAAAGTTAGTGCATGTTCATCTACTGAATTCATACTGCTATCATGTGTTTGAGTTTTAAAATTTACTTCATAGAGATTCCAAAGGAGATTCAATTTCCAGCTTGTTCATAACAGATAATTGCAGCTACACTGTTGAACTCCTACGCTCACACAGAGAAACAGAATGGACTCATTAATTACAAACCTGGGACAAAAAGACACCCCAGATACTCTGATTCCACTTACACTGACATTGCAAACAAAACTACAGTCAATATTAAGGAAAGCAGGATTTGGTCCTC
Source organism: Atrichornis clamosus (assembly GCA_013400975.1). Lineage (NCBI taxonomy): Eukaryota > Metazoa > Chordata > Aves > Passeriformes > Menuridae > Atrichornis > Atrichornis clamosus. Next base: position 60,078 of record WBMZ01003296.1, read on the forward strand.
AGTATGTTGTTCCTCTGCAAATAGAGATTCAATAAAAATTCCTCAAAAGGAATGCTTCTTGGTTGAAATTCACCAGTGTGAACTGATTTTGTATAAGGTATAGGTATTATGTAAGATAAGCTTTCAAACTTTAGTTTTGCTTTGTATTGAAACACATTTCATTCCTTCTGTTTATTATAAAACATCTTCTGATTTAATCATTTCAGTCTAGATCCTGATTTATTTACATACATGTTAACTGCATTTCACTTACCTTCTTCACATTTTAATCTGTGCTAATATGACCAAAGACTAGACCAGTCTGTATTTACCAGATCATCTGTGGCAGGTCAGAGACTCTGAGATCAATTATTTCTACCACGTGCATGAGGGATTGCATAACAAAGTTTTAGTACTTTGAACCTAGGTTAAAAAATAATGAGCACAGTGAGATCTAACCAGATATTACTGAACATGAAGCTTGAAGGGGATGCCACAGATTCAAACATATATAAGAGTGTTATCTGGCCAGCAGACTAAACTAATGTTGCTTAAGGTATCTGGTGTAACACACAGTACTGAGTTACACTGCTGACAAAAAAATCCAACAACTAAGTTTTTTGTTTAAACTGGAATACTTCTGTAAATACACTGTTCAATACTGTGTTGCATAGTCAATGGAAAGCCAAATATTTACGCAGAATCCCACAACTGCCTTGTCTTACAGAAGGATATAATCCAGTATTCTAATATTCCAAAGAAATTACTGCATTTATCAATGCTTTTGTCTTTCTCTTTCTGTTTAAAGATATAAATATTTTTATATCTTCCCCTCTATTTGATGTTTTTGCAAATCTTTCCACTTTGTTTATCTACTCTTTTCCTTCTATCTTCTTCTGGTTTTATTCTACAGCTATGTTTTTCCCTCTAACGCATTTTCTCTACTGCATATTTTCTAGTACATCTTTATCACTTCATTATTTTTATTCTTTCTCCCTTGTCCTGTTTTATAGTTTTGAAAATGGCCATTAATGAATATTAACAAGTACAGCAGAGCAGAACAGCCACATCAATTATTAATTTCTTGATGATGCCCTCAGTTCTGGAAAAATTTCTGTAGCACAGTTAATTAAGACCCTATAACCACTAGAAATTTTCTTGCATTCTATTGACTGTTGCCTGAAAAGAAAATGAAATTCTCAGAGATTAATGGTACCTACAGGAGCAATAGAGACAGTGGGATTTTAGAAGGTGATTTCACTGTTTTTGCTTGTTGGGTTGTTTAGTTTGGTGTGTGTTTATTCTTTCCAGGTTTTTTGTTTGGTATTTGTTTTGTTTGCTATTTTTTTTTTTCTCATTGGCTGCTATTTCTCTTTGTGTTCGTCTATAAGTAGTTAAAACTAGATCATGTACCTCAGAGCAGAGATGAGTTCAAAAGTAGCTACGAGGGACAGTTATTAAAGTTTATGTAATGAGAAAGGAGCTGAAGGGACAAGATTTGAAATTGACAACAACATAGGTTTAAGATGAAGATAGATAGCTACAAAACATAAATTAAAAGAGCTAGATGGAAAGAAATGAGAAAGACAAAGATCTCCCGGAAGCACTGGAATGTCTATTCATGTAATGGATTTCATTTGCTAAATGGCTTGGCCTGAGATTTTCTTCTTCAGTTTTAAACACTATACCATTAATTGGTCTTTTGATATCAATCTAAACTCCAGATGGTCTTCCAGCTTTCACTGCACATATTTCTTATTTTCTGAGAGGACTATGCCTCAAGTTCTCTAATAGTAATTAATTTAAACCTAAAATGATAGAAGAGAAAGCTCAAGGATAAGGTATTTTAGTAAGACCTTTTAGAATGACACAAGCTTTTATCTTTCAAACTGCAGCCTCTGGTTCTGGTTCTATTTTTGGGGAGAAACAAAGCACTCTTTCTGTAGATGCATTTTATGGCAATAACCAGCTCAAGGCTCAATGAGAATGGAAATAAGCCTACAATGCAAGACCCTGGGATAACACTTCTCGAGTTAGATGTAAGTGAGCAGGCGTGTTCACACAGCAGATGGGAAACAAGATAGCTGTCCTTACTCAGTTGCGTCACTTTCAGTTCAATGCATCTGATGTTTCTGTTACAGGGGGACACTAACTTCCAGGACTGCTGGTCTGGGAGATTTAATCAGCCTTAGGTTTGCTATTAAGAAGATAAAGGATTTTCTCCGTACTGAGAAATTTGCAAGTTTCTTTTCATCTTTTGATTCTGTTTTCAGACTGATAAGTAGCTACATTTTTAATAAAGCACCTTGTAAATCTTGTTTCCGAACATTATATATCTTAGTGGAAAAAGAACCAACAAACCCTAGAAACTCCAAGTTTCTTCCTCTAGGTATCTTTTAAATTTCCTTAGTTATGAACCTTAGTATGACTTCCTCAGGAACTTTCTATGTGTTATTTGAACTGCAATTGTAAAGAGTCTGTATAATACTTGGAGCCCCTAAAAAGTGTATCCACTATCCACAGTACTGTAAAAAGTTTGAAGCGTTTACCAGCACACAAGTTACAGGTATAAAGAGGGAAAATAATTCGGAGTCAAACAGCACAGAGGAAATAAAAAAAACAAACCCAAACAATTCACTCAAAGACTATGAAGTACTGTTACAGTAAACTGCAGCAAGAATCATAAACCATTTGTGTACATTTTTAATACATCTTAACTATACATGAAGTATCAGTTTTCAGGTAATCATCTTTGAATGAATTAGTCCACTTGCTATATTTAAAAATATTTTAAAAGGGAGAGATCACAATAGAACTAATCGAAATGTCACTGGCGCTTCAAGGTTCAGCTTCATTTGCCTTACTGATATTTCCACTGTGATATCCAATGAATAAGAAAATTCATTAAGTCAGAAAAGCTCAGTCTTTTCAAAGTGGAGCGATGGAAGTAAGTGAAAGTATATGTTGACCATCACATGGGCCTTCAACAGTAACTTAGTTGAGATCCCAGGCATTCATTTCAAATTCCATAAAAAGATTTAATGTATATCTACCTACTCAAACAACTTTAATGGCCTGTCTGTTAATTATTTTCTTATCCTGAACTGAATGACTGACTAGGAAAATAAAAGATTTTAATTCTGTTATGATGCTTTATATGAAATTAATTTTTTTGCAAGATTTATAAGCTTTTTTGCCAACATCTATACTTCTGTTCATTTCTCCACTGTGACATTGTGGAACTGGCAATGAGGTTCACAAGTGAATGCTTTTAGTGGTGAAGGGTTATCAAGTCATTATTCATTTGGATCTATTATTTACTGATATATGATATTGATACTAATATTGAGCAGACTTAAAGAACAGAAAGTGTAGGCTGGGAAAAATAAAAAAAAAACATTTTAAAGAGGAGATGGAAGTGCCAGATGATCATTAGTAAAGTGTGTTTTAATTGCTAAGCAGAAAGAGGTATAAGAAAAGAGACATTCCAAATCAGTCATGTCTTTGAGGGAAAACTGAAACTCCTAGCTACACAAATACCCAAAATATTTTAAATTCAAAAGGAAGGTCTAAATAAAATTTAAATAATAAAATGCAAATTTTAACATTAAAAGTAGACTCATAGTAACTAGGTAAACCAGAATGGAAATATTAATTAAAAAAAGGAGTTTTAGTAACAGCTCATTATCTTCCTGATTAATGCTATGGTTGTCATTTGGTCTTTTCATTCTAGTCACACATACATCTACACACATCTCACTCTTGTGAACACCCCATCCTGATCACCAGGAAGGTACCCACACCCCCAGAGCCTGTCTGTATTTGCTTCCTCCAGAGTTCCTCCAGTGGTCTTTCTGCTTCTCCTGTTCCCGCCTCTTTCCTTGCAGCGACCTCTAATCTTTATTCTACAGTCATCTGAGCTCCTCTGCTCAGAGTCAGCCAGGTTGTCCCCAAATTGCTCATCCATGCATACAGATACACATCAATCAGTCACTGCCTTTTTACAGGAAGAGGACATCATAATAAATTGCAAGCAGACAGTAAAACCCTCCAAATGACCAAATATTTTCATCGTGACCTCAATAGTGTAGAAAACTTGGCTTAAAAAGCTTGTATCTATACAGGAATACCTACCAAGGCTGTGCCCCTTATGTCTTGTTAGGCTGGATGCTGTCTGCTGCTTTTTTTTTTTCAAATTGTAGTTTGCTTTTCTTTTCATAAGCACAAGAGAGAAATTTTGTATACCTTTTGTTTAAAAAGTAATTTTAAGTTAACTTACTTGGTTTGTTTTTTGTTTTCAGTATTACTGACTCCTGAGAGAGATGGGATCTGTATAACCTGTACCCTGACATCTGCTCTTCTGACAGCAGTAATTCATGGAATGCTGGCTATGATCGGAAACGGTTGAATAGGGTCAAGAAATGATTTTGAACTATCTTAAATTTCAAGTCCTTACAATACAAGGATATTTTAGTCTTATCTGAGTATTCATCTAATGAAATCCACCAGCCCATGAAAATGTTTACTAGAATTTTTTCCTGATTTGATATTAAAATTTACTTCATTTACTGAGTTCACCATTTAAAAAAAATTTACAGATCTCCGCAGACACACTTTCTTAATAAGTCCATATTCTAGCTCCAGGCCTGGACATTTACTCCAGTTCTTATTTTTGCTAGAGTAAATAGGACCTATTTTCTCAGAATTTTATTATATTTAAAAGTTCACCTAACAAGTCTACCTTTGTCCTTTATTAATTTAGTTTTTTTATAAAAGACAACAAAACCATTGAGTATTTCTCATGACGTTCAGTATAGTAATGACCTGAAATGTGAAAGAGGTTGCATGCTGTAAGTTATCTGTGTCTGGTGAATTTGATTTCTGTCTTAGTCCTGAAGTCTCCTCTTGGTGATATATAAGGATTTCTTCCTTATGGCATCTTATATAATGAAAATTAACAGAATCCTTGTGGCTGCAAGTCTCCCAGACCTTTTTTATACCTGCTTTTATCTGATATCTGCTGTAAGTCAAAGACAAAAGATAAATCATGATACTGATTAAAAAATGAAAAAATGAATTGAGATTAAGAAAGCTTTGTGCAGTCTTAATTACACTCTCTTACTTGCAGCCATCAGTTCAGTGGTGGAATGGACTGCAGTGAGCAGATGATAACAACACAAGCAGGTGTGTAAGACCGAGTAGCTCAACCCACCTGAGCTTTGCAGCAGACTTTTCCCTCTCTCAGCTGAGAGCAAAAGCTGTCTTTGTTTCCTAGCCCACTCCATTTCTCCCAGTCGTGCAGTGTTAGCAAGACACCACACACCATTTAAATTCTGGTCAAACGCAACTTTGAGGGCAAGTGGCATGTTGACCACTAAATGACTCCTAACCAACGATGAATTGCCTTCATCATCTGATATGACATATATCTTTTACAGAGCTCCTCGAACAGTGAACTTCCAGTGCAACAGATACCACTGAGAGAGCAAGCAAGATTATCTGCAGAACTGACATGTTTTATTGTACCAGAAGTTCTTTATTTTCAATCAGTAGTATTTTGCAGTCACATTTAAGCAATGCATTATACATTCATAGCTATGCAAAGAAACCATGCAAAGAATATTAAACAGGATTTCCAAGAAAGACAGTGGAATTTAGATACTAAACTCCCAAAACTGACTGAATGAAAGAACCTAATTCATTTACACATTTTTAAAATTTCAGATCAAATAAAGCGTTTCAGATATAAACATTAAGTGTAATTTCTCTGTTTAATGTTGATTTTTTGGCAAATAAATAGTTTCTAAATAATTGTGATAAATTGGCATTATAATGATGCATATGAACAAAAATTAAATAGATAGGTTAAAATAAAATGAAATAAATAGCTTATAGATAGATTCTTCCATATTTAAGATTTATTTTAAATAAATATTTTTCATTAAGAATTAGATATATGGAGTTTCTGTACAAGAAATTTGGGGTTATATTTACTCCTAAGTAGTATGTATCCGACCCTCAAGGATCATCAAGTATAACTCTTAACTGAATGGCCCATATGGAGATTGAGCCCACAACCTGGGCATTATTAGCATCATGCACTACCCTACTGAGTTAATCTAAGGGTTCAAAAAAATTCACATTAATTTAAAGTTAATGTAATGCAGTAATTTCTGTGCCTATTGTGACTTTTAATACAACACCTTACATATCACACTATTCAGAAAAAAGGAGTCTGGTGAAAGACTAAATTTATCATCCTTCTAATCCCTCTTCTTTATCGTTTGCTTGAAGTGTATGCACTGCATTTTAAAAAATCAAGGTATGATTTGCTGGACTGGATTTTCTTGCTGCCCCATGTAAAGCTCCAGTGTGCACTACTGAACAGAAAGTTAATTTAAACATCATCTGTGTAAAAGAAAAGCATTAAGAAAAGCCATTTAAAACTCAGCTCATAAGGAACTATAAGATTTTGGGAGCAATAATACCAGCTCTTAGGTCTTGTATGCTACTTCATTATACTAAGATTTTTACGGCCTAATTTTAATTTTTTTTCCAATTTGAACTTGCCTAGTGAACAGATCCTTATGTCTGAAGTACACTTGCACAAACCAATAAATTCACTGAAAGCATATAAAACTTTGAAGAAGGTAATAAAACCACTTTGATTTTAAAAATGTTAAATCACTTAAATATTCACAAAAGCAGTTTTCTCTAATTTCAATCTGTATAAAGTACACTAATTGACAATAGTTAAGAACTACTTGAACAGTATTTATGGCTATAAACCATAGTAGGCCTTGCCATGGCCAAGACAGTTATCACAAGTCTGGGAACTAACTGGGAATGTAGTAACTGACTGTCAGATCTTAGGACATGAACACCATCTATACTCCTTGAAGGCTACTTCAATTAGAAAATATATTTACATAAATATGTATAAGTTAAAAGAAAAAAAGGTGCCATTTCAAAATTTTTCAGCATTCCCAAAATGCAATGCTTCAGATTCTCTTCTGCCTGTGATTTGGCTGATTTTACCAATCCCTATATTCCTTCTTAGCTCCTTCCTCCCATCTTTTGCCAATAGTACAGAGTGGTGTTGATTTTTGCACTGATTACATTATTAGCGAAAATAGTAATTACTACATAAATGTCCATTAAGTTACTACAAGGCTTGAATTTGTGTATTTTTAGAGACTTTGAGTACTGCAAATAACATAGGAATTTTCTTGAGCACATATCTAAAGGTTTAAAGCAGAACATTAACAGACCAAGACACGAGTAAGAATGTTAATTCAGGATCCAGTAAAGACAAAATAAAATCAAACCAAACAAATACTAAAGCTAAAATAAAAAAGATACATCTCAACAAAGATCATAGAAATCCCTCCCTCTTTCCTTCCATCATGGTGGTTTATGCTAATGAGATTTATTTCTCAGCTGCCATTCTAAATATGGACATACTAGAGCTCGGTTATTAGACAGTAGTAACTCACAACAGCAGTAGGCTGACTGCAGTTACCCATCTGTCTGGAACACCTACATTTCCATTCTCCCAGATATTTTGATCTTATGGGCCTGATCTGCCATTTTCATAATTAACTACTAGAAAAAGTAGAACTTGAGACACTGTTATAAACAAGGAACATTTCAGTGCTAAAGTTTCCTCCATTTGGTTGACTCTAGCTGGGATTTAGATTTAGAATCTAAACTGTGGGGGTTCTTTCTGCATGATCCAACATCTTGTTGACAATCTTGTAACAGCTGCAGTTCTGATCTTCAAACAGTAAAAGTAAAAAGCAAAGATAAAATGCTATTATGAGCTTGCACAGTGCCTTATCTCATTGGAAAGAAGAATCACTTTAGTCCTTTCTACTCCTCCAAAGCTGTTAAGGATACATATCAATCTTCCATGAGGGAAGCTAGGTCAGAAGCAACTTCACAGCAAAAAACTTTATTGCAAAACTCAAGGAGACAGTAAGGGGACAAAAAGAATGAGGATGTTGTGTTTTAATATCAGCTGGCAACAAAACACCACACAGCCCCTCACTCAGTGCCCCCAGGCCCATCAGGATGGGGGGAAGAGAAGTGGAAGGGTAAATATGAGAAAACTCATGGGTTAAGATATGAACAGTCTAAAAACTGAAATCTAATATAATAATGTAATGAAAAGGAAAATGGATTTTTTAAAGTGAGAAAAACATTCAAGGAAAACAATTGGTCACCTTGAACCAACCAGTGCCCAGTCAGTCTCTGAGCAGCAGCCCTGGCCAACATTCCCCCTAGTTTATATGCTGAGCATTGACACCATTTGGTCTGGAATATCCCTTTGGCCTGTTGGGGTCAGCTGTCCCAGCTGTGTCCCCACACAACTTGTGCACCCCCAGCCTCCTCACTGGCAGGGGGTGTGAGAAGCAGAAAAGACCTTAACGCTGTGTAAGCACCATTCAGCCATAGCTAAAGTGTTGGTGTGCTGTCAACACTGCTTTTATCACAAATCCAAAACACAGACCCATACCAGCTGCTAGGAAGAAAATTAACTCTACCCCAGCCAAAACCAGCACAGAGGACAAGATCTCAAAACAAGGTTACTCAAGAACTAATAAGAAACCTCTGTGAACTTCACAGTCAGGAGCACTGCCATTATGCTATCAAAAGTTTTAGTTATTTTGAATGAACTTTACTTCTTTGTAGAAAGTTCATTGATATTATTATATGCCTGGCAGGTACTTCTCAGGACCTTTAAGCAACCTAAAGCAATGATATTTTACTCTTTCTTCTCAGGCAACAGAGTTGGAAGCCCTGACAGAGAGAGAAAATTATTTGCCTCTATTCTACAAAGTTTTCTGAAAATGTTGTAATGAGTTTGGAAAATGGTAGATGTTGTTAAAAATTACTCTGAAACACAGAAGTCAGTGGCTTTGTAGTTAGCTTTATTCACATTTCTATAGACTAAGGCCATATGTTAGAAAAGATTTTTTTCCTATATAAGATTTTTTTCTATATGTCCTGTAAAAAATTATGAGATAATCCCACTTACACCATGTAAACGGTGTAATTATGGTTTCAGTGGAGCTATACAGCAAAGAAATTAATAAGAAAAGAGGTTCAGACTCATGTACAAGTATATTTACTTTGAAAGCATAGTAAATTTCTAAAATTTCTGCTTAACAGGAAATTTGTTTACAAGAGTCAATCCTGAATGAGGCATTCAGACACCGTCAATATTTTTCTCTTCATTCAACTTCTATTCTTTTGATTTGTGAGAGAAGTTAGATTTTTAATAGGTATGAACAAACATACATATTAAAACTTTGTACTTTCTCTCTAAATGGATTCATGCTGTTAATATTCCTTTGGTTTCTGTCATATGAGACAATATTTGAATATAATGCCAAATCACGTAGTTTGACTAGAAAGTATGCTGAACAGCTGATCTTTCAAACTTGTCTCAAAAAAAAAGAGACGTCTGAGCCAATATTAGAAACAGACATATATCTCTTGCCGTTTCACTCTGCTCAGTGTGGTTGTAATTTTTTTCACGATATTATATTGTTAAGACACTGACCTGACTGTAGCAATGGCAGAATTTTAAAGATTCCAGTGTCTAGAGTCAGCTAAGCATTTAAACTTATCTGTGCTCTTTCAGCCATTCCATGCTGAAAATTTCTCAAAAATGTTAAGGGGAAAAAAAAAAGTTTCATTCTATTTCTATCGCTTTCTCATTTGTGCCTAGCTGTATATTTTGCATAAAGAAATTACTTAGTTTTTTCTACTTACCTCAGTGCTCTTTCACTGATTTCACTAACAATAAGACATGCACAAATTAAATGAGACCAGAGGTGAGTTTTATGCTTCTTTCTCTAAATCAAATTACTTCTATTCAACATAATGTGCATGTTGGTGATTTACTCTGTTTAGAATCTACTTCCAAATTAAACTAAGGCAGAAGATACAAGTGCTTGGAGTCACTTTGCTATTATTATAATATTGCAAACTCTAAACTTTGAAGTATTATATAAGTCCAAATGATATGATCATTAGGCAAACTTAAAACTGTTAGTTATGGTAATTTTTCTTAAGTGTCTGATTTCAAAGCTTTTTGGTCATGTTTTAAAAATTCCACCTATAAGCTTGAGACCCATTTCTACACATTTTTTACAACAGTGCTGAAAATCAACAGTATTGAATATCTGTGAGACATTCATAAAGATTTGTACCTCAGCAATTGTATTTTTCAGCAAGAAAATATTTTTCTTAAATTTATAAGTTTTTTTATAGGTAGTTCACAAACCCTGCCTTGACTTTTGAATTGTCAAGTGGGGTCTACACAGTGGATTTAACATAAAGTCCCTGCTCATGGGGAACTAAAGGATTTCATGGGAATAAGGGAGAGGGAGGATCAAAGCATGTCCTGCTAGACACATTACTGCCTTCTCACCCACTGTTTCTCTTGTGCAATGGCAGCTATCTGCATTAGCAGAAGACCAGGCTACTATAACTCTGGGAAGCAGCTGTGCAGCCTTAAGGCTTGTACACATATCCCCCTCTGACTGCAGCTGTGCAGGCAAAAAAATACTGTTTTGTTCCAACCTGCCTCCAGTCGCCAACTTTTTCACCTCCCCAACTTCGTTTGAACTGAAGCTTAGCAGTGAAGGTTCAGATGGGTGGCCAGTTTCCAGGGGCAGTAACCTATGTGGAAAGGGACAGTGACAAAGAGCTGGATGGGGAGTGAGAACAGAAACTTCTGCAGGCAGAGTAAAATGATGTGTCTACAGCTTTGCTAAACAGGGATTTCTCCACGTCTTTGAAGTTTGCTTCACCACCAAGGCTAAGAGCTTGTCTACTTCATTTATGTCTTGTGATTCACTACGGGTAAATTAATGCAGGAAAAAAAAGTTGTTTTTTCAAATGTTTTTAATTAAAGAACTGCCAAACACATATTTAAGTCTCTGCTTTTGAATGCTCGTATGACAGTATCTGTATCTGATAATATCCTGCATTCTATGGAAATTTTCATCTACTTTCATGGGAACTTTGTGTGGACAGATTTTGGTGAATTTTAACTTCCTCCTTTTAAATATTCCATACATTTTCAGTGTTTAAACATTTTTAAAACATGAGTTTCTTAAATTTTTTGAGATTGAAGATTGAAAGTAAAATTTGATATCTGAAGGCAAAAAAATCCATGATTATAAATTCTTAAAAATATCTTTGTTTCGAAATATAATGGGAGGAATGAATTTTGGAATTAAATACCAGAAATACAATAATCCCAGTCTTTCAAAACCTGAAATAATCCACTCAGCACCCACAACATATTAAAGTGGAATGGGTTTGAAAATAATTAGTATCCTCCAGACTCATCTGTGAATTCAATTCCTTACTGCTCGTACCCTTTGATTTGACTTGAGTTCAATGGTAAGTAAGCGTTGTCATTCACGAAAAGCAGTTTAATACTGCACTTTGCCCTTTCCCTCAAAAAAGCCAATAATCTATCACAACTCTAGGAATGTATAAGGGATTTATTCTGACTGTTTTATGAGATAGTTGCCTCCAACTAATTTGTATAGACATAGGATTCTCTCAAAGGACCAATGCACAGACAATCAATAATTAACTCTGTCAGGTGGCTAGCAGCCATAACCAATTATGTTTTAATGCATATCTCTTCAGCCTCTTATAAGTAAAAAGGAAAGATGTTATAATAATGGAAAGCTGAATAAGTAAATAGAAGAATTCTTTACTAACATGATAAATAACCTTTTCCTTATTTTATTTTCATTTTCAGCAGTTTTTGTTTTGCTGATTGAAATAGTCAATACTCTGAAGCAATATTAAAAGGACTGAAATGCCTACAGTCTGTCTGATCCACTTTTCTGTAACACTGATTTTACCATTAATTCCTTCCCTCCCCCCAGCTTTTCTTTACCCTTCACTACCTTTGCATGCATCAGAAGTGACACACACATTCCCTCTGATGTTACTGTTAAAATTCCCCACAACTGGCAAAATAAAATTAATTACTTTTCCCTACGCAGTCTAACCCCGCCCATGACACTAATCACTGTGCTACAGACAAAACAACAAAGGTCAGCAGGGCTCATTACAGATTCTCTATTGCAATTAAAATCGTTCGGGTCCCAGAGACATTCTCTTTCCTGCCTGACTCATATGGTGTGACTGTCATCTGAGCTGTCATGTGGGTATGAGCTTCCACAGCTCAAGTAAACAAGACTTCATCCTTAGCTACTTTGGTGATTTTCCTACTGCCTGAGTTCTTTGCTGAAGGTATTAACACATACACTCACACTTGCTGTAGCAGCCATATTTCCGTGAATGATGATAGACACATGAGAGATGCAATCAATATGGCCCATTTAATCAGTTATATAACAAAGCTGATGCAGCTGGACCCAGAGGACCATATTAGCAGAGCGCTGTCTTCTGCTGCAGTAGGGCACTTGCTGTGTTCCTCTGCATCTCTGTGTGTGTGTGTTGTTCTGCTTAGCACAAATGCCAAGAACCACAGCCATGCTACAGCTGCCACTCATGTGCCTGTGTTTTCTCTTGAGAGGAATCAGTCCCCATCGTCGCAGAGCTGTCATGGTCTGGCTCATCTCAAATAACTATGGCTAGACTGATCTTGTTTGCTTGTATTTTCTGTTTGCTGATCTGTCCTTTGATATTTAAGCCTCAAATTTTCACCATGATTGTAAATTATAAATGCTTAGCCTCTTTCTTGCCACAATGTTTTATCCTAAGAAGAGAAGTCTTTCTGTCCCTGAGGGATGAAATACAAAACTTTAACCTGAGACTAAACCAGACTGTATGTATCATACTTTTTTCTTGAGTGACACAGTTGGTCAACAAGAGCTTACTTCAGTTCCCAGGATTGATAGATGCTTTCCTTTTCAAAAATGTAGTTCTTTTCAAGAAATTAACTCTAAAGTTCCATAGCTTCCATTTCAAAGGGGTCTCATAGGCTAGAAAAAACAGCATTATTTCACAATGCTCCTTGAAAGGAACACAGAGTCACCTGAGGTGTATGGAATTCACCCACACATTAACATAAAAGATTCATGATGAATGTATTAGATTTTGCCGAGAGGGAGTTGATTTCTCCCATAGCAGTCCTCACAGTGGTGAGCTTGGCATCTCTAGCTAGAAACACACATGAGTGTTTTGGCTGCCACTGAGCACTGGTCCCACACAGCAACAAGGCTGTCTCTCCAACATCTCCCCCACACCAATTGGATGGGAATGGGCAAGAACTTGGGAGGGGACAGAACTAGGATGACAGATCCAAGCTGACCAAAGGGATATTCCATACCATATGAGGTCTGATCAGCAATAAAAGCTAAGACAAGGTGCAGAGTAGGGGAGGGAGAGGATGTGTTTCAGTTTCCTTATTATGACATTTGTCTTCCAGAGTAATTGCTGCATTTGCTTAAGCCCTATTTCCTGCAAAGTGGCTGGACATTGTCTGTTGAGGGGAAGTAGAGAATAATTCTTCTGCTTTCCTTTGCTTTTGTGTGCAGACTTGTTTTCTTTATTAAACTGTCTTTTTCTTGACCCCCGAGGTTTTTCCCTCTTATTTACTTCCCACCCTCTTGCTGAGGGGGAGAGTGAGAGAAGAGCTTGTTGGGCATCTGGCATGCAGCCAAGGTTTTCCCACCACGGTGTACAATCAGAGAAGTTTAAAAGGAAAGAAAAAAATCAAACATCCAGTCAACCTTATAGTTTTTTTCTCTCTCTACTATGTCTCTGCTTTTGTCTTTCCTATTTCTTATGCATGGCAGGATGTAAAATTGTCATATTCTATTTTCCATGATGCACATCTAATTATATTTTCAGATCTCTTATTATCTTTTGCTATCTTTTAAAGGCAAGAGGCCAGATTATGCATGGAATACATAAACCTTGTTAAGACTGAAGTGCATTTGCTACTATACCCAATGGACTGTCTTACTGAATCCCAGGTTTGGAACCATCATTCCAGGTGGCCTTGATAAATTAATTCTTCAGTTATGAATGATAGTTTTACAGGAGCCACCAGTGGTATTTTATAGCTGTCAATAAACAGTAATTTTAAAATTGTAACTTTAGCAATTTTTTTTTTTTGGATCACTGTCCAGAGTCATGGATGCTCAAAGTTTTTATTATTTTCTTCCCTGTTATTACCTTCTGAAAACACTCCATGTATTCTGATTTTCAGGTGAGCATTAATTCATCTTAGTTTGTGTGTTTACTTCATTTCATTTGTCTTTCAAAGTGGTTTATTTATGAGTGTAGTCTGTTCTAGTTGTTAGTGGATTAATATTAATCTTGTCATCTGCTGAATTATCATATAGTCAAATGATAGCAATATTCATTCTGACTTTTTGTTTGGATATAAGCATTCATTACTTCACACATTCTTTTCCCCCTTATCTTTTCCATATGTTAGTATTCAAACATACACTTGTAAAAACAAACCAAAAAAAAAGGAAAATGAATATGTTATGATGATGCAAATATCAAAAGCATTAATGAGGAAAATCTGTCTAAATTTTGCAAGACAAAATATATCAAAATTTAAACAACATAGATTTAGGCACGCTAGGGAGTTTAGACAACAAGTACCAACAGGACTCAGTGGGTCATGACGTAAATGAAAAGAGACATGAACACAGAGAGATTCGAGTTCATAGCAAAAGTTCACAGTGTTGAAACTACCAACCAAGGCAGTTTTAAACAAGACTGTCTGTGTTTGTATTAGTGTATGCTTCTACCAAACCTGAGAAGCTACGTGCAATACAGTGGGGGGAAAAAATGAAAAGGAATTGAATACTCAGCACTGTGGCATAGTGTAGACTTCACCAAACCTTCCACCAGACCTTGGACTTCACAGAATGACAAACAACAGCAAGGGCATTGCTTTTTTCAGCAAAGTCCGCACACCACTTTGACTCTCATGAGCTGACATAGCTCTGCTCTAATGGGAAGGCAACCCTGACTGTATTGCTGTGGGTAGCACTCTACCATTTTGTGTGAGACTGTGCGCATGCCTGTGTACACGCTCAAAGAAGAGGAGGTGTTGTGTGAGCTATGGGCTCCTGGAGGCTCTGTGTTTCACCAGTAGTTCCTCTGGTTTGGGAAGCATCCGTGCACCACACTGGGGTGTTCTGCTCTGAATTGTGCCAGCACCATTGCTGCTCATCTTGGAGATTAAATTCCTCTGATCACTAGGAAGCAGTGGGCAGCAGCCCGTTGCCGTGTTTCATGCGTTATTTTGCTCATGGCCTTTAGATCCTATAACACTAATTAGCTCAATAAGAAGGCCACAAATAACAGAATAAAGAAAAAGCAGACAAGCAGGATTGTCACATCCTGTGTGCAGTTGAGTGACTCATCCTGAGATAAGTCTGTTTTCTTCATCCAGATGTGAAGTAAGATTGTGAAAGTCTTCAGGAGTAACAAACCAGATATCAGTATCAGGCCAGATATTCAAATGCTTAGGTAGCCGGGGCACTGCATGGATACTCATAAATGTAAAGAATTACTGCCAGATCAGGCAGAATAAATCCAGCAGCTCTCATTGAAAATCTTACTATATATTCCAGGTTAAGAGTACAGTGTACAATAGTATGTTTTAATGGTCAAATAAATACCAAAATTACTTACATATTCTTGAGAGCTATTTACATGCACTTGTATACACTCATAATGCATTCTTGTCATAGATCTGTCCTAAAATAAGCTTCTAATAGACATAGAGACTTGTTTCATGTTATGCAAGTCTGTTTTTTTGGTTGTGTGATGAAAAATAATTCTCAGTGCTTGATACTGCCCTAAAAGAAAGTGAAACATTACTCTGCAGTTTGTTTTTTGAGGAAACTTAACACAAAACAAAAAACCAATACCAAAAAGAATTCCAGTGAATCTGATATCATGGAACTAGACTACAGAAAACATACATTCATAGTACTTCTGTGACATCTTATCTGCCTTATCTGTTTCATTTTCACAGCAAAAATTTAAGACCTGCCTCACAAAAATTGTAATGAAATAATGTTCTTTAGTGGCACAGTGCAATGCCATGAAGCATTTACAATTCTGCTGAAGGAAATGATGAGACAAAATCTTTTCTGGCGTAGTAACATGATTAGTGATGTGACAGGAAAGTCAAAGAAATTTTGCTGTGTGGTTTATAGCCAACTCAATTTCAGCAGTACAGGGCCAGGCTCCTCAATTAAATTTTGAATATGTATTTATGATATGTAATTCATAGACAGTAGATTATTTGCAGGTTCTTTTGTGCCTAATATTGAAGTTTATCACAGTGTCAAAAAGAAGATATGAAGTGTACATGGCACTCACTGAGTTGAGTGTAATGGAAGAGCGAAGTTACTGCTGACTTTTATGAATCACAGTCACAACAGTGTATTTCCAATTTGTAGGTACATTAGTTGTAAGAAAATTAGATTTCGTATTTCAACTAATGGTTTAGCTACACAATGTACCCGATTTTAAGTAGCTCTGGTTCCAGTCCATCAATTCCTCCCATCTTATTAATATTTAAATTCAATAACTGTTTTAATACTATTGATTTGTGAACTTTCCATATTTTAAATTGACTCTCTTGTGAAGATTTAAATTACATCCTTTCTCTTCTCCATTTTCATTCCAGACTAATGCTTCCATGGGAACATATGAGAGAGGAAACAGAAGCATCTGAAAAAGCACAGAGATTTCTCTTGGTGGAATTCCTCTCCAGCACATGGATAAATTATAAAATAATTTCCCCTCATTATTTTTATGTATTATAATCATAATAAAATAACTATTTTTGCAGCTTCCCTGATATGTCAAATTTGCTTCAACTGTTTAGGTATAGGAAAGTAAATTGAATTAAAAAAATAAACAATCCTGTGAAAAACCTGGTAACAGAACACGGATTCTAGTATTTCAACTACTTATCTCTAAGTCCATCATCATTCTTAAAAGCCATATTATTCAAGAATAATATGATTATCCATACAAATTTCATATATTTTCACTATTATTTTGTGGTTTTAAATTTCTGAGACCTACGTACCCTTCTACAAGTATACAAAATTAGATTTAGTAGCAGGAAAAACAAATCAGATTAAATAAATACCAATTAAGCTCTTATGTCACACTTAGGCTAAATTCTTTTGAAGATGAAAAAACATATTTCCTTCTGAATTCCTTTTTGTTTCACACACTTAATAACTTAAGCAGACTACCTCAAATGATTTTTTTTTCTGCAGAACAGGCATAATTTAAGAACAAAATACTTTTATTTTGATTTTTATATACTGGTGGCCCAAGAAATCATTAATCACATAGATTACAAATATAAAGTTGTTGTGCATGACAAATTTGTTTACATAGCTTGCAGAAAATAATATGCCATAGTTATTTTTTTATATTCTAAACAAAAGAATGTTATTAAAATTACAAAAGTCAAGAACCCCAAGATTAGAAAATGCAACCTTATTTTTTCCTATTGATGCAGTCAGCTTACACTAGAAGCTCTAATTCTGTATTTACATAGTCTTTCTTGACTCATCCAATGCACCATTATGGCTATAGCTATAACTGACAAGCACAAGTAATCATCATTCCAGCACCTCCTGCCTGTGCCACACTGCCAGATTCCAGCACCCCAGATCTCAAGTTGAAATTCTACATGCATAGATTTTCGTTAGAAGTGTGAAAAGAGAATTGCACATGTGAGCAAAACCCAAATGTCTCCTCCTGCTCAGGATTGCTGTGGCAGAACTTTATGCGGCTCGATGCAGGAAGCTTTCCTGAGTGTTCTTATGAAATTCCTGCCACTGTCTGTCTTTGAAGCGTTAATGATAGCGCAAGCAGAGCATGGGAGAGTTCAGAAATACTCTAGGTTGCTCAGGGAGATAACCCAAAATGGACTGCAAGGAACCTGGAGGCTAAAGCGATCTGGCTTGTGATTGATATCTTATAAAAGCCAGGACTGCACAACAGCAGAGGCAACATCTGATGTCCAGCAGCAGTACAAACAGTGAAGATTTCCTGTTCCTTCAAACATTTTGTCAGGCCTGAGCTGACCTGAATCTGAAAGTCTGATCTGTCAGGCCTGTCAGCTGACCTGAGTCTGAAAGTCTGATCTGTGCAAATTTTCATCCTCTCTCAACTGCTGTTTGAAAGGGTCACGTTACTTTTTTCTTCAATGGCACAGTGACTTTCATCCTAATCGGAGGCAGTGTGAGCATTGGGTAAATTAAGAAGGCTTGTGCTGTTTAGACAGACGGCTCCAAGCACTTCAGTGAGACTGTGCTGAATTAGTTTTGGCTGGCTCTGGTTCTAAAAGAACATTCAGAGAGAGAATCATTTTTTAGCTCCAAGCTACAACATATAATTTATGCTTTTAATTTCAAATTCTAAAGTATGGCAGAAGAGGTGGGGGAAGTTGAAGCAGAGTTGGCAGGGAAGGGGGGCACAATTACTGGTCAAAAGATCTAAAATAAGGATATTGATCTGGCATTTATTGTGACTTTTTTTATATTCTGAAGATGTAAATGTTTGCAAAATGTCAGTTTTTCCTTCAGTTTAAGTGCGTGAGATAATTCAGATCAGATTCTGTTTGTGTCTCATTTGGCTACTGAAAGGCAAGTGAAAAGAGCATTTTTTCACAAAATGCTACACGTCCATATATTAAAACCACATAAGTGACTTTCCATCTAGAATCTTATTTTCAGTAGTGAATTAGAATTACACAGAGTTGAAATCCTGACCTCCTGAAGTCAAATGCAAAACTTGCAGTGGAAGGCGACTGTTTCCATGCGAAGTGGCAGAGCTTCCAAAGGGGAGAAGCCTCAGCCTAGTGTACCTGAGAGTCCTAGAGGTTGGAAAGGGGGGTTAGAGAGAGTTAATGTTTCATGAAAGAATGATATGATTCAGCCCCCTTTTGCACAAAAGGTGTTTGATCATATCTCTCAAATTTGATAGAAAGTCACTAAAGCATAGATAGGAAATAAAGACAAATATGCTACATTATTACCTTGCATTAAATAGATGGATGTACAAAGAAAGGAGACATTTGTGAAGTGCTTATTTTTCATATTATTCATTATTATTTTTATTATACATTCATTTATGCATTTTAAAATTAATAAGAAGTGGGTGAAACCATCCACCATAATAATCCTTCTAAATATTTTAGGTACATCAAGATGCCTGTATGCACTCAGTACACCCCATGTACATTCCACAATCCTTCTTTGGCAGTCTAAATCCTAGATTATTAGAAAAATAAAACACTGTTTTAGCTGCTAATTTTATACATTTCATATACTGAAATTTAAAAGCACTGAAGTACACAGGATTTACATCTGGGAAGACTGAGGAACAGAACTGGAAAAAAAAAAGGTCTCAAAACTTTGACAGCAATACCCGGATGAGCACAGAAATTCTTGTGTTTCAACATTAGATTGATCCATTAGATAATACTGCATTACGCCTTCTGTTCATGAATATTTCTTTTCCTTCCTCTAGGAGGAATTGAAAGCATAAATCTTCCATGAACTGGTGAGAGAAGTCTTTCTTTCATCTTAGTGAATACACATCTGCTACCTTGTATTCAAACAGATTGATTCTTACTTTAAAGACTCATTATACTGCATTACACAGGAAAATGTTGTATGCCTTAAGTTATATTTATCTGTGCTAGAGCATGCAACAAATAGTATAAGGATACAAAAGATTAATAACAGGAAAGTTATGACACTTCTTCCCTTTCAAAAAAGCATTTTTCAATTTTTCTCATGATTTGCTTATCTCTTAAAAATTCAGAATCAAACATTTCATGGTGGAGAGGTATAATTCTATGACACAGGGACAATAGTTAATATCCTCTTTGATTAATGATATCAAACATCTGATCTGATTAGTCCTAGTTTCAATTCAACACCAGTTGTGGTCAGTCTAAAGTCTAATTATTTGTAATACAATAGTAAATATTGATAAACTTCACAGAGCCAAATATATGGCACAATATTTAAACTTGAAAGCCATTTTCCCAAAGTCTTAGATTTTTTTTTCTCTCTGTAATTCCCGTTCATATTTTTTTTAAAAGTTTTTTTATAATGTTTTTGAAAGCTGTCCTACATTCCTTGGCCATTTTATTGGCCCATAGCTGGGCAAGAAATATAAGAGTTGCTCCGTAAGAATTCAACTTCAAAGTATAAACTTCCCATCAACTTCTGCTGGCCTGAGATCAGACATTGTAACCATGTTTTCAAGCTGAACACAGAGAAGCAAAAGCTTGTGTTACTCGTGAACTCCCCAAAGTCAGTTGGGTGCCCAGACAAAATAACTTGCAAAATTCTTAGTGCCTGAGTTTGGTTCACTGGATACAAACTAACAAGATGCTCAGACATGCTTTAATGCATTTAAAAATGCTTCGGTGGCTACTCGTGTACTTAAAATTGTGCCTACGTGCATGCCCACGTGCACTCCTGGAACAGGGTCTATCTTTAGTAAGGTAATGACTGTTTCTACATTAGTTATTCAATTTGCCTTGAGTCTCCAATGGGAAGGAAACAAGGACTTCGCCAAAGAGAGGTTTAAATCATACACATCAAGATCCTAATTTATCCAACTCTGAAGAAGCATTTCTCTGTTCCTCTGTGGAGTATAGACAGGAAGACGTGATGGACTAGCATATTAACTTTTATATCTAAGTACATATCTTTTGCCATAGTGTTCAATATCCTGTAAGACTCCTGTTTTAGCAATCTGGTTGAAAAACATGTGGGAGTGGAGAACAAGAAATGGCGTCATAGGCACTCTGAGTGCTACAGCTATGTGTGACTCTCTCCAGCTGTGGCTCAATTAGATAATTTTCAGGGATCACGCAACACTTGCCCAGTGTGTGTGTGTGGCCTTCATAATTCAAGAAAATTTCTATTCCTCTTTTGCCTACACACAGAAAAATGGTTAATTTTTTTCCGAAGTGATGTGTTCTTAATATAGTTGTCATTACTTTAAATGCTTTCATAATAATACTGCATTGTGTGGCAGGAAGCAGAAGGAGGCCAGAAAAGAACACTGGATGAAAAGCAGATGAATGAAAGCTTCAGTGCTGCTTTTTAAAAGATGGAACAAAAATTCTTTTTCTCAACAAATTAAACCAGCATCTCAATTAATTCTACTATAGTTTCCAAAAAAAAAAAAGTCTACACAAGCATTGAAAAAACCCCACCTGCTCTACCTTTTAAGGCACCTATGATGGTTAAAGGACTGTGTGCAGGAAGGTAATAGTACTGCATTGCTGGGAAGCAAGAATTCCTGTCCTGAGTATGAGTATAGCACATGGTGTCTGTGCTGCTGGGCTTTGTGTTTCCTGTCACATCCCTCTCCCTGGGGCAGGGTAGCTATTCCATGATATATTTTCAACAGGAATAAAAGCTGTAAAAGGACAGTTTCTTCCTTTTCCCCTGCTGCTTGTGTCCAGCCCCTCTGCTGCACTGATTTTGGTTGCACTGATGCAACTGTCTGTGTCGGGTTGTGCCATAAGCCAAATGAGGAATATGACTTGGAAAGCCACTTCCAAAACTACTTTTTTAATTCAGGATATTTCACTGATCTGATTTACAGTTCATCCTGCAGGCAGCCAGCTGAAAAGTAGAGGTGTAAGTGCACAGCCACCTCAGTGAGAAGGAGGGAATTGGCAGGAACCTCTGCAGGCAGCTTCACTCCTGGGGAAAACAGTGTACACCTGCAGGGTCTATGGAAAAGACTATCCCCAAAAGTAGTCCTTTGTTTGTCCTGTATGCATCTACTCTTGGACTAGATGAACATTGTGAGTCTCTTCCAAATGAAATAGCCTATTTTCTTCTGTACTAAGTCAGTGTCTGCAGAAATAGCACCCTTACTATTGCTTTGACAGCAGCCTATCAAAAATTACAGTCCTTAGATTATCGGTATGTAATTAGCTTTGTGGATTTATTTCCTTTTTCATATTCCTTTCTGTCTGCCCCTAAACCTGTTTTAAGAAGAATTTAGCATATTGGAGACAACCACAGTTATAAAATCAGACTCTTATATGACTTAGGCAGTCAAAATTTTGAAGGGGCTTTCTAAGAGATACAATATTAATAAGACTGCTCACCTTTCCCATATTCCTTTCTGGTTATATTAATGTCATGTTTTGCCCTGAAAAGACAAAACTGAGGGCTGCAGAAGGTAATAAAAGATTTGTACAATGCTTCTGATATGTAATTTATGAGTGATGTAATAAACTTAAGCATTGGTTCCAGTAATCAAGAACACAACCACACTAAAAAAAATAAGCAAATTTAAATTTACTGAGGAGTTATGAAAGCTACAACACAAAGCTGAAGAAACTGCTCAAGTGCATTCGCATTATTAAAAGTTTCAAACAGATAAGCTTGTGAAGGAAAGAGATAACAAAGATAATGAAAGTGCACATCTACATACTCATTATATTTTCTTTCCCTAGAAATACCTAGTCTTTTTTATTTATATTTTGTTGAGGTACAAAATGAAAAACATAATGTGAGTTCTTAGAAAGATGATGGTGAAGGATAGAAGAGTGGATTGAAGAGAGAATTTTGACACTTCAAATAGTTATTGAATGAAGTTACAGGCAACTGGAGGACTGCACCAAAAAAAATGCTTCTTAGAAGAGTCAGAGTGCACAATTATGCTGGAGGTAAGCCCTCAACTGAGGGAGGTCACCAGTGGAAAAACCCTTTATAATAGCTAAAACCAGATTTACTGCACAGGTATACCCTATCGCTGAATTAATTTATCTTTTTCTTTTTTTATATATTTTATTTTCATAGAATCATAGAAAGGTTTGTGTTGGAAGAGACCTTAAAGATCATCTAGTTCAACTTCCCTGCTTTGGACAGGAACATCTTTCACTTGCTCAAAACCCTATCCAGCCTGACCTTGAACCCTTCCAGGGATGGGGCATCCACAATGTAGCATCTCTGGGGAAATTTCAATTTTGTACCTAATATTTACCATAAGAAAACATATATATATA